>JAPYZH010000255.1:87500-114808 GCA_030523085.1 Meteorus colon
ATGTCACAGGAACAATCTAATGTATCGGTTGATCAGAATCAAAATAGAGGAGGAGGCAACCCTCATAATCCTCTGAATCCGATTCCGCTTATGAGAAATTTTGGTCGTTATGGATACTTCAAGTTGGGTTTACGTGGTGGGTCACCAATGTGGTCAGCCAAACCCGAATCGAGTAAAGGAAAAACAGCTGAACCCCGCATCACAAACACAACATCTACAGCTTCCAGTGTCGATGACAAACCAAACACGTCAACAGTTGTCCACCGAAAAACGGGTATTTCACAATCAAAAATGAATAGTTTAGTATGCGCCGATTACAATGATTTCGACGATGATTCACATACTCCACCACAAACACCGCCTACATCTGTGTCGGATGTGAAATCTGTTAGTGGATCTACAAGTGTCGCGTCCAATCTTTGTAGTGGCAAATCAACCTCTACCTCATTGTCGTTAGGCAGCCCAAGTGACAAACTTGAACCGATACCCGATACTACTGATTACGACGATGACAAAACGATCGTTAACGAAGAGGTAACATTAAGTTCGACAGCACAACGTGACAGCGATGATATGACTGTGATTGAAGAATTCGCGGGATCAGAATTGGTTGATGTCGCACTCGGCGCCCTTGATCCTGACATGCAGGAAGAATACGTTCTCTTTGAGCCAGATATGGTTGTTGACTTGTCAGTTGACAGTAATGATTCATTGAGTCATGCTTTAGTGAATAATAGTAATCAGAGCCACGATCTTGTGCAAATTCTCGAGATTGAACAAGCCAATGTTGATGATCAAGTGCTCAGTGATGATGAACTGCTGTCGACGCAAACGCGAAATAAAAAATCATTGCGTTTAGATATTATGAGAACATTGCCAAGTGGTAAACGCCTTGTCACTGTGACAGACACGCCTGAATCGCCTGATCAGGAAGAAATGAATGTGGACCCATCACCTGACACATCACCCTTCATGGATCACACATCGGACCATGATCTTTTAGCACTGGTTGCTGAATCCGAAGTGGTGATTATTGATCCAAGCACCAAATCACCGGAAGACAATTTGTCTAAAGAATCGTGTGGTGAAGACGAGATAGACAGACCTGAAATGAACTCTGATTTTGATGCTGCGCAGAAGACATTAGAACTCACCAAAAATGACGGAACTAAAACTATTCTTGAGATAAATGAGAAGAAGAGTTCGTCACAGTTTAATTTTATAGATGATACATCACCTATTCACGCACAATTGTCAAACATTGATCAAGTAGACATTGGACATGTGAATGCTGAGTGCAATATTGGTTCAAGTCCAACAACACCAACAAGAATTTCAAACACAACTAATGAAGTAATTAGCACCATCACAATTTCTGAGAACATCACTGAATCAGCAACATTGACCAATGTAACTACATTCAACCTTACAAAAGAAATTGCAATGACTTCCTCGAGCGAGAATCAAAATCAACCAATATTGCCTCCGTCAATGGCGAGTATTGTAGCTGATGCAAAAATAGCTGCCAAGTTGTGTCAAACTGCAATGGAAGTATCAGCTGTAAAAGTGCAGAAAATCAATTCTCATGATACCATGGAAATATTTGATACTGCAAAGTCGAAAACTGATTTGATCCCAGTCAAAATTACCGAAAAAAATGCAGACAGTACGGAAATGAATATTTGTAGTTTATCAAATGACAGCATGGCACTTTTTTCTGGAAACATGGATAAAACTGAGACAGTAATGAATTCAACTAATCTAACAATCGCTGTTAATCCAACTTCTGTGACATTATCAAGACCTAAAATGTCGATTGTCGATATATCACCCAAAGAGAATGCCATGTCAATCCTAAAACCAAGGACAATAGATACTGATACAATATCATTGAATAAAAATGAAGCGACAAAAGGAGACGTTAACGAAAAATTACAGAGTGAAACATCAAATTTTAGTTCATTAAGCAATTGTACCTCTACGAGTTCAGAAATTATATCAGAGACATCATCCACAGATGATAAGAAATCGGATCCACTTAACACCACAGACGAACTCGAGAGTATGCTTGAAGCTATTCACAATCCCGCAGAGAATATCATAAATGGTGAAAATAAAAATATAGACAGTCATTCAGAACTCTCGCCATTGAAACGAATGTCGCCTGTGGCGGATGAAATGTCTTTAGTGAATATCTTGGAGAATGATTCCGAGCCGGTAGTAATGAATGAAAACATAGAAGAGACATCGAGCGAAGATAAATCTCAAATTAATCTCTCGTCCACCGAACCAGTGAAAGAATGTATGACCAATTCGCCGATATCAAATGAAAATAAACAACAAATTGAGGTATCTCCCAATAAATCATTCTCTGACAATGTCAACACAGCAAATGAAGTAGATGAATCTTCTGATGATATTTTAGACATGCTACAAAATATCATCGCCTCTAAACCGGAAATGGCCAATTCGAATATTCTTGATGACGAAGAAAGAACGAGAAAATTAGGGTTGATCTATCAAATGCCAACACCACTTGACACATTACCTTTGAACATTCTTCAAGACTCATTAATGGATTTGGATCATCCAATTTCTGAAAATGATCAACCTGAAGTATCTCAAGATGACACTAAAGTCCCAAAAACTATCAAAACAACGACACTAAGCTTGAAACCGGCGGCAGTAACGAAAAAGAGTCCGCCATCTGTACAACAGTCGACACCCGTTGTCGTCAGTACTGTAGCTCAATTGCAAAAAATTACGACAGCAGTGCCTCACCTTTCACCTTTGTCGAAACCTACAGAATTAACATCAAATGTTGACAATGTAACACATCAATTACGAACACTTTTATCATCATTTCCAGCTATTCATTCGCAAAGTTATACGACCGCACAAGCTGCTCTAGTGACCATGGTTTCATCCGTTATGTCGATACCCAAACTTGGGAATGTTGTAACAGCGACAACTAGCTCCCCGTCAAATTCCGTGAGCACAGCTCAAACAAGCATAAATTACAGACCTCAAACGACATCAGCCATCGCTTCGAGTACTGTATCGTCGACGAAATACTCCGCTGACACGACAACTACATCATTACCTATGCAATTGAAAGATAGTGCAGCCAATGTCGTATCATCACTGAGTAAAACGACCAGCACGAATGAGTCATTTCCACGTATCGCCACGAGCACAGTTCAATCACAATCAATGGTTAATTTACCACCAGCGCCCACATCTGCATCCAGACCGGCGACCAACTCCGGAATTTCAATCACTTCCAACGCAATGCTCAATGCTATGTTGTCTGGTACTACATCAGCAAAGAGCTCAATAGCTGGACATCGTGCGAACACCATTCTTACACAAACGAGCAACCTCTTGAGTTCAGTTTTGCCCACAGCGGCTGTGCAAAGACCACAGAATTTACAAACAATATTACAAGTGAGTTCATCATCCCAGGCTACACAACCGCGTGTTGTTGTCAATTCGTCATCCTCGACTGTGAGTACTTCATCAATTCAAAGCACAAAAACCATTGTCCCACTGATGGTTACCAGCGTGGCAAACACAATTAATGTCACCACATCAATTCTCCAATCGACATTGTCACAGGCGCCAACACTCTTACATTCACAATTAACGTCGGGTCAAAGTCAATATAAATCTACGGGTATCTTACCCATCGACAACAAAAGTAATGAATTGGAAAGTCATGTGCAGAGTACGTCTACAAAAGAAAGCGACGATTCGAACAAAATCCAAGTACCAACGACAAGAACAGAATTGGATAATACCAAAGTCATAAATTCACATCGAATGGAAGAGTCACAGAATGTCTTATTGAAACAACTGCTCCAAAATACTGCATGTGCAACGACAAATTTAGCATCTAATACATCTCCAACGTCAAGTTTGCCACTTGTACCGTCTTTGGAAGCCCAATTGGCTCGTCCTGTGCCACCAACGCCATCAGCATTGCTCCCACCGCTATTGAATAAAACATCTGGCCCGAAACCTGCAGCGACCAAGCAAATTTTGACTCGAGAAACATCGTTCGTATCGCAAACACCACCATTGAAAACACAAAGTCCACCTATCAAAGAAGAATCGCCGAAAGCAACGACACCACCAACTTCTACACTGCCTACAACATCAGTACAGTCACCAGTTCAACGACCAATCGACACTGTGTCGAAACCATTGCCAAGTCAATCAGTGAAAGTTACGACAACTGTTCAGAGTAGAATACCAGCATCAGTAGTAAAACCAATTGCCACTATGCAGCCGAAGCTTGAACCAACAACTTCAGCACCACCACCACCACCACCACTCCCCAAGATAACACAACAACAAGCAACTGTGAGTCAACCACCGCCATTAGTTAAGACGCCGTCAACGGAAGCGCTCATACCCACCCAAATACCTAATCAGAATCAAACACAAATACGGACATCAACAGTACCGACATCTTTCACACGGCTCGTGCCACCTATGAATAAACCTATAATGACCACATCAACAGTCAAAACCGTGCAAGCATTGCCACAAGTGCCCACTAACGTCCAACCATCTTCGCAGCCTTCGACACCTATCGCTACAACTCCACCACAAACGCCACAACCATCTACACCGACGCCACCATCTACTGTACAAAAACCACCGCCTGTTCAACAGACACAACATCAGCAATTACAACAAGTACAACAAAAACTGCCGATTCAACAGCAAGCGCCGCAAACAAACACGATACAACCGTCAGTGCCTCAAACGATGGCTCATCAATTGGGCCATCAAATTCACCTACCACAGGGTGCAATTGCGCAACACACAGTGCCTTTAGTGGAAGTTAAAAAGGAAATTCTCGATGAAGTATTGTCTGGTAGTACTCCAAGCCAGCATTCTGATACCAAAGACTTTTTAACTGCCAAAGAAGAGCTTATGGATGGGTCAATTGATGACAAAACTGGTGAGTTATTATTTCAGTCATTAATTTAACTTCAATTTTAACGGGATATATTTTTTTTTTTTTTGGTGTAGATCTCAAAAAATTGAAAAGACGCCAGTATCAACAGAAACGCAGGCAGAGCCAGGGTAAAGATGCGTCAGCACCGCCACAAAAGAAACGTTCGAGAAAAGTGTCAAGACTCGATGAGGATTATGACACGTTTATTGACAATATAATGGTTCAACTGCGTCAATTACAACCAATGACAGTGTTAGAACCACTGTTAGGACGTAATTATGGGGTCTGTCCCATATTTGGCTCGGGTGATCTTTCTAAAGTTGGTAGTCAGAAAGATTACAATCCTCGAACGGGTGATCTGACTGGAGTTTATGGTGTCGCACGAATTATGGGAGTATCTGATCATTATAATACACAACCATTTGGTGAATCGGAACCGTTGCCACCTCAACAACCTGTCTCAACACAACGTGGATTCTACGATCAAGAATTCCCCCCTCTCAAACTCGATGATTCGATAGAGAAGAAGGAGAATTCGTTATCTATGACACGCGATGTAGACACTCCAGATACAATCGTCAGTTCATCATCGCCTGAATGTGTAATACCAGAATTTGTTCATCATTTTCCGGGTTTGAGATTGATTGAAGAGGAATCAGACGAGGAGTCGGATTGGTTAAAAAGAGTTTCGCCTGTGATACCACTTGTTTCACCTATTCCGATAAGACTAAAGCCAGCTTATATCAAAGATATGGCTAAACAAGATAAGGAAAATTTGGGCGCAACAAGACTCGGAAAATCTCCGCCAATGGCACTCAGAGAAAATGGAAATGTCACGGTAACGCTCACATTAAATAGTCAAGCGGCTGATGATATTATGGGTGTTCTCAAAGATTTGGCAAATATTCTCAATATATCACCACCGAATGGATATCAAATTGTTGAACGAACCACAACTCCACCCAGTCAAAAACTGGGATTGTATAGAACCAAAGGGAAGGATGGGAAAGAAGGTGGTAAGTAATTTAAAAATTTCTTCATATCAAATTCATCAGTTTTATAATGTCATTTTGTTTATAGCACCGATTGATATCCAGAGTATCCTCAATGGCGCAGCGAAATTCTGTCGGCATTGTGACGTAGTAATTCTCAACAGTTTAATCCGGAAAAAAGTATCAGACTTGCCATTTTTGAGTAAGGAGGAAGCTGAACCTGGCGACGAGTTGTGTTTTTGTTCGGCGGCATGTTACATGCAATTTGCACTTATTCATCGCACACCTATAAATACTCAAGGCAAAGCTGCAGCTATTGTTGATCATTTATGTCAAAAATCCGAAACAAAATCGCTTGATACTTCTTTGCGCAAAAAGTTACACGAGAAAAAAATGATCGAAAAACAGCCAGTTACATTAACTGAAAATCTTTACGCTGAACCTATGGAAATTCACATGGATATTAAAATAAAAACGGAAAAAGAAGAATCAGAAATGCGAGAAATAAAAGAGGAACAGTTGCAAACTGAAGACAAACGTCCGAAAAAACACCCGGCAAGTGAAGAACTATCCCACGAATTTTCAAGCATACAACCACCAGCGAAATTATGGCGCGGACTACGATATAAACTTTGGAGTATGGGTATCATCCAACCAGCGACAAAATATAAAAAACCGTCAGACAAAGACATCACAGAAATGCTATTTCGTATGGGTGTGACCGTAACACCAGCCAAAACTGAAGACAGTCGTCGTTGTATGTTCTGTCAGTCCCAGGGCGACGGTGCTGCTGATGGCCCTGCACGTCTTCTCAATTTTGATGTTGATAAATGGGTACATTTGAACTGTGCCCTATGGTCCGAAGACGTTTATGAAACTGTTAATGGAGCATTAATGAACTTGGACACTGCATTACAACATAGCCTCGTGCTCAATTGCATCGCTTGCGAAAAACCTGGTGCAACAGTGAAATGCTTCAAAATGCGATGTACAAACGTTTATCATTTGGGCTGTGCCGTCAAAGACGGCTGCGTGTTTTACAAGAATAAAAGTACATACTGTTCACAGCATGTGCAAAAAAATGAAAAAGACAATGAACTAACAACATTAGCAGTTTATCGAAGAGTCTATGTAAATCGGGATGAGAACCGACAAGTTGCTGCAGTAATGCATCATTCTGACCATAACCATCTATTACGTGTCGGTAGTTTAATATTCCTCTGTGTTGGACAATTATTGCCACACCAATTGGCCAATTTCCACACACCCAATTACATCTATCCAGTTGGATACAAAATTGTTCGTTTTTATTGGAGTATGCGGCGTCCTAATAAGCGATGCAGATACGTTTGTTCTATTCATGACGTGTCTGGACGGCCAGAATTCCGAGTTCTCGTACAAGAACCATCGCAAGAGGACGTAGAACTGCGTGACGCGACGCCGCGTGCTGTTTGGAGTAGAATCCTTGAACCACTCACGGACTTACGAAAATCTACTCACAGTGTCCAATTGTTTTCGCGTTATGTTTCGGGTGAAGATCTCTTTGGCTTGACCGAACCAGCGGTCGTGCGGGTACTCGAAAGTCTACCAGGTATTGAAACATTAACAGATTATCGATTTAAATATGGACGGAATCCGTTGTTAGAGTTGCCGTTGGCAATCAACCCATCCGGAAGCGCAAGAACTGAGGCAAGATTAAGACATCAACTACCCTGGAAAAGACCTCACACACAACGAACTGGATCATCGGCTCGTGCGTCCTTTGCACCCACTGCTACAGTTGCCGGTGAAGTCGCCTGCCCATACTCTAAACAGTTTGTTCATTCGAAGAGTTCGCAATACAAAAAAATGAAGCAAGATTGGCGTAACAATGTATATTTGGCAAGATCGAAAATTCAGGGCTTGGGACTTTATGCCGCACGGGATTTGGAAAAACATCAGATGGTTATTGAATATATTGGCGAAATTATCAGAACAGAATTGGCTGAAATGAGGGAAAAGCAATATGAAGCTCGGGTGAGTGATTCTTTGAAGTGCTTGAATAATACTCTATCCCAATGCTCCTATTTTATGAATGAAAATTAATTAATTTTTTTTTTATCAAACCATAGAATCGGGGAATTTATATGTTCCGTTTGGACGAGGAAAGAGTAGTTGATGCAACGTTGTGTGGTGGACTGGCGCGTTACATAAATCATTCATGCAATCCGAATTGTGTTGCTGAAATTGTTGAGGTTGACCGCGATCTTCGAATAATAATATTTGCAAAACGGAGAATCTCACGTGGTGAAGAAGTGAGTAAACTTTTCATAATTTATAGTATATTGTTCACAATTCTTTCTTCATGGATAGCAATAAACATTTTCGTTCCTCAATTCTGTTTTTTAGTTGGCATACGATTACAAATTCGACATAGAGGATGATCAACATAAAATAGCATGCTCATGTGCGGCGCCCAACTGCCGCAAGTGGATGAACTGAATGAAAAAAAAAAGACTCGATCCACTGTTGTTATTGTTGCTACGTTATTGGATAGGTTTTACGGTGGGGATGGATAGGATATATATATATATATATATATATATTTACATATATATCTATATATATTATAGACATATTATTTAATTTGTAAAGTGCCATTGCAGTTTGACTAATCGATTTATATAGTGAAGTTGGTGCTACACCATCACAACATTCCTCCAAAGTTGTACAATATTAGTTTTTACTCTTAAAATGAAGTTGGACACGGAAATGATGAAAAAAAAATTTTGAATCACTTGTATATTGAAACTGTGACGATTTTTTCCCGGCGAAAGTGAAAAGTTATGGAACGACGTGAAGAAAAAAAAAGAAACACTTATGTGAACTAATGTGGGTGGCGATATGTGACGGATGATATGAAAAATCAACACATAGAAAAATGTTGAAACCAATTCAGTTGTTCATGTATGTAAACAAAACAAAAAAAGTTTGTATCTTTGTATGTGAAGTGGAGGACCAACAGGTAAAAAGAAAAACGAAAGGTTTTCCACGTTGTAATATAGTAATGTTTATTAATTATTGCATATACATTGCACTGTGTCTGTACATAGGTAGAAGTCCAATATTATTTTGAATCACAAGAAAGTTATGTAAAATAACAGTACCTAATGTAGAATTATATACAATATAACTATTCGATTATACAATAATGAATCGATAGAAGAAAAAAAAAAAAGATTTTATATCCTGTCCTGTCGACACGCGAATATATTGCAATGAGACGAAAAAAATATATCAACTGTAAGTACTATCTTTTTCGGAATACCTGATTACATGGGACATTATTTTCTTGCTCTCATTGATTAATGAGAAATCGATCATGTTACACGAAATGATATTTGTGAATTCATATGACTAGAATCCATGAGTATTTTTACTGGAAAATGGAAAATAAAATAAAAGTAATTGAATTAAAAAAAAACAACAGCATTTGAGTATGTGATGAGTCTAAGCTTTTATTTAATGTAAATGATGAGCTCATATTTACAACCATATTTTGATACATTCGAATACATACATTCAAACCAACTTTTTGCCACACATGTTTGATTAATACTCTCAATGGGAGGATGGAGATTGTAGAAGGCAAGTATTATCCCCGGATCAAGTATTTTTCTCCTATGGTTTTATATATGCATTTGTATCGACTCAAAAAGAGTAATAATCAGGTGAATCTCTCGAAAAAGGCACCAATTCCTACGAATGTGCGTTAAAAAAATCCGTACAAGTATAAAACGAAATGTATATTGAAACAAACATTGAATATTCTTCACATTTAAATAAATATCTAAATGCAATTCTTTGGCATTTATACGCGTTTATAAAATAATTGAATACTTAAAGCAAAAAAATATTCTTTCTACAAATTCGTAAAATCTCAGTACATGATTAAGTACACGAACGAGGTACAATATTGGTTTGCATTAGTTTATCTATTCTTCATTGAATTTATTTATATTTATCATATATTTAGGCTTCATTTTTTAGTATTTATATTTAATTGACAGATAAATTACTACTCAATTAATGTCCATTTCGTTCATTCAATTTGGCAGATGAAGACATTGGCAAATCGAGAATAGTGATTGTTTCATATCACGTTTAGTTTTATGTATTGTGATTAATTCATTCTTAAAATCTACTGTCGAGCAATCAGGAATCCCGCAATGCTGATTGATGTTTACGATGTCGTCAAGACGTCCCTGTATGCATGCAACAAATTAATAATGTCTATTATTATTTTACATCCTCTCTCTTTCAAATCAAAATTATCATGCACGCAAATATAATCACTTTATATGATAGATCCCCAATTCCTGTTCTAGGTATATACATATTCTGGTGAAGCAGTGTGTCATCAGGTCATTATTTCAATTGCACTTTTATTATTCTCATGGCGTATTGCAAATGCAGTGGGTGAAGGTCTCCAGCGCAGTATTAACATATATTTACTGAATGTGTTCGAACATCATGCACATGCAGTGTGTAATAATGAAATGATCAAGTCTAGAAAATTAGGTGTAGATAAATATTCCTAGTGTATTGGAAAAAAAAAAAAAATTGAGAATAAAGTGGGAAATTATTTTCATTCATGCAATTCATCTCAGGATGTCCAAGACAAAATACTTATTGAAAGTATAAATACAAAAAATTATATCGTTCATGAGGGACGAACATAAAAACGGTCAACCTAAATTTGTTTGGAGACATTTTATCTTTATTGCCATATTTCAGCTTGATAGGATTTATAATAATTATATTATCCACATATATTACAGCTTTTATATATACACAAGGACCTTTCTATACACTAAATATTCCTTATTTCTGTTACTCTTACTTTCCTGCCAGTAGTTATTTTTATGTTTAATATATTATCTTTTTTCCACTTTTATGTATACAAACATCCGTCGGATTATAAATTTGGGAGACAGGATTTAATACCTATACTAATCTACAATAATCAAAAAATAAATGTCGCTTCATGGAAAACGAATGAATGTCGATGAGTCCAATTATATAATTATATAGTTGACGTGTCCGAGTCTAAGAGATGATTGTATGGATTATCATTAATTATAATTGTTATAATAGTAATTATCATTATTGCTATTATCTTCATTATTCATTAACATTATTATTCCTGCATTCACCCGATTAGGCAAAATTTTGAATACGCTGTTGTTAGGCTGCTAGAATTGATGCATCATATGGAAATAACACTAAGGAAAGTTAAGTATAATCACTATTGCTTGCTTTTAATAGCTGCAACAAACTGCCAAAGCTGAACTTTATTTTTGATTATCACTGTTTTCCTCTGCATGTATTTTCTTTTTTTGTTACTAATAAGAATGAATTTAAGAACAGAAAAATCACTCCATAATAACTAATTAAATAATTATACAACAAAAACAAATTTCGTATGTAGATTCGTCAATCTTCCTAAACATATTACGGAAACACAAAATCCTACTTTTCTTATTTTGATTGGCAGTGGGACATCTTCGTGAGATGAACGTCAAACACGCGATTCTTTGTTGAAAAAAGAATTTCGTCTATATGTTGTTTCAAAAAGAAGACAATTATCACGTCATTTGGACGTCCCACTGGATAACGTGTCTTTTTTTATCTCTACCTATTCCATATCGTCAAATCGTATTTATCTATGTGATCCATTTCAAAGGATTCCAATTTTTTGTATGAATAACTAATTACATTATATAATACTGCAACAAAGTTTTGAACAATTATTTTTTATAAAATGCTACCTCAAACTACTGTTCAACCGCAGTTTAATAGTCTTCATATTACGAATGGCCACGAAATTATTCTATTAATATTAACACTTCGACAACCTACGACAATCAGCTTGACAAAAACAATAACAAAGTCAATTTTCCTTGTTACCTGATGCTAACAACAGAAACTGCTGGATGTAAATGTCACTGCGGAGACTCAATAAAGAGCATTTTTGATAATGCTTCGAAGACATAGGAGACATAACATCCAATACCATCTTTAAGAAAAAAGGGTTTTGAGAATTGAGCGTAAAATTAATTAAAATGGAATCATTTTATGCTATCAAATTTGGTCAACATTCATCATTACTTTCTTCTTTTTTTTTCATCTCTATCCCAAGACGCGACCTTACTCAAAAATTTCAATCAAAGTTCTCCCTAACATTCTTTTCTTGTAATTCTTGTGCATAACTTTCATATTTTCTCCGCTATCCACTATAAAAACATGATATAAACTTGCGAACCGAATACCCGAGCTTTCGCATGGTAGTTATCTATAGAATGAACCGTGGTCATCCCTTTTTGCTTTCACTAACTCACCACCGCTAAGATATTCTTTGGCCTTTGAGAAAAATCTGTCAACGCCTATCCGGAATAAAACTCAAAACGGACTAACAGAATGAGAGTACTTTCACTTATCATTTCTAATTGACACGTGGTAATTACATTCTATGGTCGTTATAATAAATATTCAAACAGAAAATAATTGTAGATATTGTGAATCGTACAAAAATAATATCTATTAAAAAATGACAGATCAAAACATATCAGATCTCCTTTTTCCTTTTTTTTTGTCGATATACAGTCGAGAATAGGATCATAAAGAAACATGAATTTATAGCTCTTACCATATAAATTAATAAGAATACAAGAAGAGTTTGGTTGTTAATGAATGTTAACAATAGTACGCATAAGCCAAGAGCCATAATAAATTTAGTATAAGAAGTCACATATAAACAATTACATGAATTAATTTTTGATAAAAAAGACCAGCACCATATATCGTATACATTAATTATCGTGAATGCAAATCTAATAACAAGAAATTATTGTATCAAACATCAATAATTTTTTTCAGTTCTTTTTTTACATAGGTGACATAGGTGAAAGATTTCCATAATTCGCCATGAACTTCGGACTTGGTTTCCATTGGCCGAGACGAGTTCAATTTCTCTTTCCCCAGCAAGGCACAATATCGCGAGCCTTGCAAATACTCTTTTAAATGATGATCTCTATTGACCCGATATTATGAATTTTGCATTTACCGGCGAATCTGATAAATATCCCGGACTAATCGTCAAAACAAAGTTATTTTCAGCGTGTGTGTATCCGTATGAATTTTTGTAAACACCCTCTTTCCTCCCTTCGCGTGAAAGTTATGAATATGCATTTGAATAGATGCAAAAAATTTGGATTGACCTATCATTATAGAAAATGAGCGTAATGAGTATATACCTATTATTTGTTCCAGATTATTTATTATTTGAAATCTGATTTTCTTGTGCTTAACGGGTATGTGATGATTATTTTGTTTATGCATAAATTGAATAAATTCATTCTATATCACACACGTCGGAAATACACCCATGACTCGTCAACCAATGTCCCCACTATAGTCTTGACCGTTCAACAAATTTCGGTTGTAAATGGCAGCCCTGTAACTATACCTATTTGTTGCTGGACGATCTGGTACTGGTGGTGGCACTAATCCAACTTCAGCATTCAATGATGCCCCTGAGCCTTCGTCAACCTCACCAATGCTACTCTCAACCAATGAAGGTTCAACCTCTGTAAACGCCAACCTCGAACGCAGTAAATAGGAATATGTTTTGTACCTTTTCAACTAGAGTAAAATGACAAAAAAAAAATAGCAAAATAACAAACATCCGAAATTGATTGAACACATACAGTAAAAATTCTGAATCATTGAACAAACCTCATAATAAAGGTAGGCATCTTTTTCTTTATAATTTTGTACAGTGAGCGCTTTGGCCCCACGTTCCGGCGGATGTCTACGATGATCCTCAAGCTCGGTCTCCAGTCTATTAACCCTCTCTTCATGGTCCCGTAATTGTTCACGCTGAAATGATGATATGTTATTCATAATCGTGTGTAAGAATAAAAAATGAGTATGAATGAATATTCATGTATTCGACACGGCAAAATATCAGCGTAGGCATGTGCTCCTGAATATATATATATATATACATATATATAGACATAAGAGTTGGATTACATCATTGATGACATACGAACGACAAAATATATTGCACTACTCCTCGTATTAACATTGGAACAAAAAGATAACATAATTGCTTTTTTCTTCGTATCGTTTGCACCTGATTGAATTGAAATGAGTGCATGCAGTTTACGCGAAGATACGAACTTATTGAAACGGAGTTCGCCTCAGTGAGAGTGGAGGAATGCTTGTAAGTAAAAGACAGAGAATCAAACAGATTATTGACGTCACTATCAATATGAAATGACAGAGTTAAAAGACGTTAGAACATTATTTTTATTTTGTTCCCAAGAAATGAAATCGATTTCCATATATCTTGCGACTGGTTTTGCACTTGGTATGATGCTTACAGGCGCCAATTTGGTGTGACTGCATGGAAGCAAAGGCCGTTGAAACTTTCGTTGAGAACCTACCGCTCCTGCGAGAGGTTGACATGAGAAACTGGCGCAAACAAAATTAATCGTGTCGATCCATGACTGCAATTCTTTCGAGTCGCTACAAAAAGAAAGAAAATATATACATTGACGCAAGCAGAAACATAATTTTTATAACTATCTCATATTCCTTTACAGAAGGAAGAAATATACGATTTAATTTTCAATTTAAAAAAACATGTTAATATCAAGTTACCTTGTTTGAAAAAGATACTCTGCCTGATCGGCAGTCTGGAGCCTGAAAACGTGTTGTTTTTTCGTATAATCCGATGCTTTAGTTGCGAGTGCGTGATGAATGCGTATTGCGTTATGCAAACTGTCGTTGCGGAAACCATGCTCGTCTTTGTGTAAATATAAAACGAGTTCTCGTAATGTGCAGTAATACATTTTCCAGCCACGTTTGCCAAATGGAGCTGTAGTATAAATTCATATCATGTTGTAACAATAACAAATGTAATAATGGTAATGATAATAATATAATTCATCAAATTATATCACTTACTCTTTTTCCCATCAGTGTCGTAACAACATTTGCGCATGACGTAGCCTTTTTTAAATTCAGTTGCACCACTAACGTTTGGCACATCAAGGAATGGATTGCCCGATGTTGCTATCGCTGGTATTTCACCGGATTGGGCCACCTGTGAAGCTGTATCATCACCCTCTTCGTCCCTGTGAATTAGAGTAAAGATGATATACTGAAAAACTCGATTCTTTTGTACTCAATTGATTTTTTTGACAAGCAAGATGTAACTTACAACGCCCATTCAAGAGGATATGATTTGATTGCGGTGTAGAGCTGTTTGAGCACCTCACGTGGGAAATTTTCACCGTCATTAAGTTCAGAAAGGTTCTCAATAAATTCAAAACATGACATTTTCCGACCAATGTTCTGGCCATGAAGATCAGTATTGAGTAGCATTATAGCACAGGTCAGAGTATGAACCGCATCTTCAATATCAAACGAAACATTAATGTCAAAAAATGGGGGAAAAGAAAGTTTCAATTTCATTAGGTGGAAATATCAATTTGTTACCTTGCGAGTTAAAAGAACCAGGATTACAATCTATATAGCGTTTGGAGAAGTGTACAAGTACACGTTCTCTCTCTTGTGTTTCCCCAGTTAACGAGAATTGTGCGAGGAACTTTCTGAGTGCCACGTCCAGCGTGTCCCCATCAAAATTAAAGTACCTGAGATATTCTTCAGCTACAGCACGAGAAAAGTCGTTGCTGTAATGTTTCAAGAAGTAAAATAAAATGAATGAATAGTGATAAAAACTTTTTGCAATCAACTAATTGTTTGCCATTACAACTGGACAAATGAATGTTTGAACCAATTTGCATATATACTTTTTACTAAGATGTCGGGAGACGTCAGACTTTTTGAATCCATCAAGTGAGTATAATCTCTTGGCCAATCGTACTGCCGACGGTAGATCAACCGCTTTTGGACTGTAATGGAAGCTGTGGAGGCTCTCAATATCACTCTCCTCATCGGCCGATTGTGGTGGAGATTGTCCGCTATTTTTCTGTTCATCGCATGAACCAACATGTACTATTTCTCTTTCATCCTCGCTTTCCTTCAACTCCTTAACACATTTACACACATTAAGGAAATACTATCCAACAGAGATAAGGCGAAATGAAAAAAAAGAGACTAATTTTTTTTTCTCTCTCTTTAGATAGAGCGAGTATACGGTAGAAAGTAAAAAAATCAACAGAATAGATGGCTTCCAAATAGACAGGATACTTCCATTCAACAACTGGATAGAAAATCAAAATGGGACTGGGGGAATATACCTGATAACCATTAATGTCAGTGTTGCCTGAACTCACGCCAGATGATGGACGATCCGCGGCACCGCTACTACGTCGGCGATTGTGTCTTGGACTGCTGGTGTTTCGCGCATTTGATTCCTTATCCGGCCCTTTAACTTGTATTACTATTCGATGTTCACTACTTGTATCTTGATTATATTCCGGATTTTTATTAAGTCTTCTCTGAGGTGGTTCGCTCGCGAGTATCGTTGAATCACTATCACTTGGATCACTAACCATCATAATATCACGAGCACTAAGAATATCCATCGTTTCTTCATCATTGTAATCTGGACTTGACATATTACTAATTGCCTCTGATTGACTCAAATCACCATTAGTTGGATGATAGCCACTGTTTATTGTTGGATTGTTTGCACTATTGAAGGCATTATTGGTTGCATCACCCGTTGTCAAATGACTGTTGGTAGTTACATTGGTTGTGGTTGGCAGAGGAAATCTGCGCGAACCAGAATTGGAGGACATCACAGATGATGATACTGATGTTGGTGATGCAGGCGATAGGGAGCGTTGCGGACTTGTTCCTTCGGTTGATGAACTACTTGATGATTGCGACGAGCTGCCATTCTGACAACATGAAGTACGATCAGATGCTGATGGTGAGCTCACTGGCGCGTTATATGTCCATACAATTCGTTCGCTTGACACACCTTGTCCACTATCCGGTCGCGTATCCAATAATGTATTAAGACTTGACGTTACGTCATCGTCAATGTCAATGTCCACTGCGCTCATTGATGGA
This sequence comes from Meteorus colon, assembly GCA_030523085.1. NCBI lineage: Eukaryota > Metazoa > Arthropoda > Insecta > Hymenoptera > Braconidae > Meteorus > Meteorus colon. The sequence goes on from JAPYZH010000255.1 coordinate 104,556, forward strand.
TCTTTTTGAAATTGTAAATGATCTTCGGATCTTGATGTCCTTACAAAACCACTTGAATAATTGAAACTTGATACATTAGATTTTGCATCAATGATATTTGGGCATTGATTAGTATTGTCTCGCTTGATGTTCCCAACTGGTGATGTAGTGGCTGAGTTTGAACCGCCACTATTTGTTGTTGTCTTATGTGTTCGATGATGACCCAACATTTCATTAGGACTTGTTGGTACTGAATTATGATGATGATGATTGTGGTGATTATGATGTCGGTGAATATAATGATTATTATATCTTAATGAGTCAACTTTCTTCTGGTACTTTGGTAGTATGCCCGAGCTTTGTTGGGTGCGTGAAAGATTCAACATCAATTCACCAGTCATCATATAAGCCTCAAACCTATAAAATTGAATTGGATATAATATTTTCAGTTATTTCTGTTCTTCGAACTACTCTGTACTAATAAAATGAAATTGCAATTTACCTAGGGGTATTTTTTTGCCGATTAAATTTGTCACCTGACAGGGGCTCCCATTGAGCGCGTTCCTCCTCTTTGAAACTGTCGGTTGGCGGAAGTAACGCCTCAAATTCTGACGAGCCCGAGGCATCACTGTATGTTCCATTACTCCTAGTTGCATATTGACAAGCACCAATTGGTGCTTGGGGCGAACCAATTGGTAGCTCTGGCGAATTTGACTTTCTACAAATTCTTTTCTTCTTATCGTCACAATTAGTCCCGCTGATAGAATGTGAATTTTTATCCACGCCCACGCGTGGACAGCTATTGGTCGACACGTCGGCCTCGCAAATCGCCTGTCCAGGCGACAACAGCCGTCTCACATGCGCTTTTATCGCTGGGTCTGCAAACGTAAAATAGTTGAAGTGACATATCAATAATGATGAAACAACCTTAGGAAGTAAATCTGCACTACAATCTCGTTCAATACACATATACTCAATGTGACCCAAATAAAAAAAATTTCTGTTCTCCCTTCTACCATACATGTACCAACATAAAAAATATTTAAAAAAAAATGATGCGTCATTCAATTTCCTATCCTGGGAATTCAATTAAATATAACACGATGAATGATAATGATCTTTTGAAATGTTCAATTACACACATAAATTTTTCCGATCGTTATATAGTTATGTATAAATTCATAATCATTTTTACTTCCCGAAAATTAAAACAAACTATCCAATTAAAAAGTTAAACGTGCTATAGCACAGTTGTTGTATGACTTTATACGTGTTGTCTCAATGACATTCATGTTTTATTCATTTTCGTCTTCTATTCTATCCATCATTTTTATTATTGTGATGAACTCACCCCGTCTCAGTTTGAGCGTGACCGGATCCGAGGACAATCGTAAACATTTGAGTACTGAAATGAGAATGAAAGGAAAAAAAAAAATAAATAAATTAGTCCATATTAAAAATATAAATGAAAAATATCGAGACACCGCAGCGTCGAAGTACAGAGAGAGACTGGGTGTGGAGCACACCACGACGTGGCTATAGATTTCTCTCCACTCGATCTTTCGCTGTCTCACTCTCACATACTCTCTTGCTTTTTTTTGCTTTTTCTCCAGATGACGTTGCGCCTGGTCGACGCAAAGGCATGTACAGACAGCTGCACGCCCACCACGGCAATGAAAGTCTAGAGCTAGCGCCCGACTCTTGAGTGCGTTAGGTCAGGAAAGGTCGATGCGTTGCGCGCGCTTCAGTGTCCTGATATAAGTATGAGGCTTTATCTCGAGGATTAAAGCTTCATGCCAGTTGGTAATGGGGGACCGCAAACACAAAGTGAGGGGGGGAATGGTATTATCTAAAGAATATCTCGTGGGGTTTGTTTAATAGAGTTTAATAGGGTGAAAGAATGTACAAAGAGGAAGTACGGATTTTCCTAGTTATCAAACCTCAAGAGTTATCACTAAGTTGCTGATTTTTTATGAAATATGCGAGAAGGATGAAAATAGTAATGAAGAAAATTTACCCTCGTGTAGAAATTTTTTTTTTCATTTTACGTAATGTAACTGTCGGTCCAGCAGCGTACGTGACTAATCGAAAGCAAACATTGACCCAAAGTACATGAAATTAGTTGAAATAAATTTAAATAAATGTGAATGGCTATTTCAAACGACGCTTTTTTGTTCATTATTCCAATTTTGATTTGCATGAGTTCATCGGAACGTATATTTGCAAAACGTTTTAGCAATTCGATTTTGTACTTTGGTATATGAATGCATAAACCAATGATGCGAAACTTTAATTAGTTCCGCACACAATTTTGCAGTGAAGTCTATATATATGTTCTATGATCATTGCAATACTACAAGTAAAATTAACTACTTTTTCTTGTTATAAAACTTGTTCTCTTTTTTTTTCGAACATAAATTCCATAGACTCACCTTCTTTGGTGCTAAATCGGTTGATATCAACGTCATTCACCCTCAATATGACATCGCCAGCTTCGACCTGAAAAAATATAAAATCCATATGAAATATAACGACCCATAATATCAAAGAATACAATCATTACACATACAAATTATTTCTCAAAATCAAACAATAGACTCATTGACTAGTCTTTAGCTTTCACTACTTCACTATCACATTATCTGTGTACACCAACAGAAAATTATATTTCATCTCGTTCCATTTTGCTTGTGCTCTTGTCATTTGCACCCCACGCATCTCATCAGCGTTGTCTAGTTTTACTACGTATATAAACTCTATTGGATAATATGAGGCAACTGAGAGCTCAAGTTCGTGCATTGTCTGGCACGAAGCGTAAGTGCACAATGTGACAGGTACAAGCATTAGCGCCGCGAGTGTACGTCCACTGCTCTTGCTTGTACTGGTGATATCCACGTCCATTAGCGTGTGACTGTCGCGGATAGAAAGGATATGAGGGTGGGCAGTAGAATGAGAGCAAAGGCAAAGCAATGCATTCATGACCACAGTTCGACCCACAATTATACATCGTGTTGTTGTATTGCTGTTCCAAATGCACACGTATTTGGCGTGTGTTCATTCTCGTAGAGTTGATGGTGATCAAAGAGGTCTCATTATTGAGGAAATGACAGCAGAAGGGAGACAGCGGAAGTAATTTAATGGCAGTATATTCAAACACCTGGTTAGAGAATATTTGCCTGTTATCCCATACATCATTTTCTCCCACAATAAAAAAAAATACACTGTGATATTTTCATCTAATGATGAATAACAAATTGACTTTTGTTTTTCGCATTATTCAACAGTCGATTGGTTTAAAAAGCTGATTTATCGCTTTGAAAAAAAGTTTACAGTGTCCCATTGGAGATTGCACAATGTCGGCAACATCTGTATACAAGAACAATGTGTTCTCACCAGTGTTCACTACATAGAATGAAGAAGCTGAAGTAACATGTGTATACAATATATATGTTTATGTGTTTGGTAGTGTATTGCAGTCACCCAGCCGCAAAATTGAATCGTCACGCCCAGCGACAATATGCCACGCGTGATTACAACCCGTGACCCATGATATGGCTCCACATATGTACAACATGTATGCACATGTATGTATATGTATACATATGTACACACGCATATATGTATGAAGAAAAAGACAATGATGAGGTGTATATGTATATAAGTTTGAATCAGTTGATCCGCAACAAATTGATTTATCAATTGAAAAACCTTCTACTTGTCAATATTTTTTAGTGTCTTTCAATTACTTTTGATTTGTTACCTCAATGTTCTCGACTAAAGGCTTATACTCCACATAATCAAAACGGTCACGTATCGATTCATTCGCGATACAGCAACCGCAGCAATAATGTTTGCACAAACTGAACATGGAGATGGTATGAAGAAAAAATATGTCACACCTGATTAATATTTTATATTAGATAATGAATAAATAAATATGAGTATTATTGAACGAAGAACACTTGAACATTGCATTACGAATCACAAGAGCACACTGCTATGTATACAATGTGCGCTTTTCACAAATGTTTTTTTCATTCTATATATATATTATTAGCTCGATGCTGGTACTGACTGCAGCTGCCAGCAACCTTATTTTTATCCCACCTGACATTGACTTTCGTTCGTAAATATATCTACATACATACAATCACACGTACAAATATGTTTACTCGAAGACAAACTTTGAAATGAAATTCAAATAAATTTCTTCCAATATACATATTTATATTCTCTATATACATTGTTTTTCTACCTTTTCACTTATTGTAAATAATTATTCTAATGGGTAAGTTATTCGCCATTTTTCCACAATAAATCGTCGACGTTCATTTTTATCATACTTTTTTTCATGACAATCTATGTGTTGTCTGTTAATTCTTTCGAACAGTTTGAGGGCTTCCTATTTATATGTGTGTCAGTGAGTTTAGTTGTGAAATCTTAAAAGCCCAACAAAATACCAGCTATATATAAAAAAGCTGTCAAAGTACTTTTTCTAATTTTCCTTGCTTTCTCGTTATATACCAACCCCTCTATCTTGCATTAAACATAAAGTACCTGACATACTTCAAAAATGATTAAATCCTACTTTGCAAACTCCTTCTATCCATCACCAAACTATATAATCGATACGGTTATATTTTATATATGTATCCATATATATATCTATGCCGCAGTAAAGGAACATGACGCCTTACATTCTCTCATTTTTTTGATAATAATGTATGTGCACAAGATCACTGATGCAATTACTAAGTCAAAGTACTTGGCTGAGAATTGGTAGTAAATATTTTATGACACTGGCTGTCGAGTTTGCAGACAAGTCGCGCGTCCATAGTGAAATCTTCAATATTCTACAAGAGAAAAAGCAGAACATCACCCTCACGACAAAAACAAACACTTGAAAATGTTAATGCAAGAGATGCAGCCGAAAAACCTGAGCTTTTTTCGACAATATAAATACACAAATATAATATCTAATATAAACGATTTTCCAAGATTTTTTCATTAAATACAGAAAATATGAAATTTTGCAAAATTGTTATTTTAGTATCATAAAGAGATATTGTCCCCTATGGTACATTCATCTATTCCGATCATCAATATTGGTGCACAATATTTTAAACTTGAAAAGAATATTTATCGGATATTATATCATATCGTATAGAGAAGGAGGTGAAGGAGAGATAGTGATGATATATAGAGCAGTAGAGGGACACAATCCCCATGGTCATGTAACCAGACACGATCACACTTTTGCGAAACTCGAGCCCCATTACCATTCACCAACTACCATCCATTTCCGAGTACGCCATGATATTCCTTGTCAAGTACCCATCAAATGGTAATCAAACATCCTTCCAACACTCAATTCATCCCCGAATGAATAAACAATTGAACAATACCAATGATAAAATAAAGTATCGTGTCATAACATATGAAATGTATGAAGAATGGAATGGGACTGTGCTTACAATGTTCAGACACCGCGTAAATCAATGAGTGAGTCATTTAACTCATTGTGGCATTGGCATATCAGAGATACAATGTAATATAACGTGTGCGGTCACGTGTCTGTGGAGTGTCGGTGTCAACACACACGCGACTTCCCATTGACAAAGGCCAGGGGCATTCAATTATTATCATGCGTATGTTGTGTGTGTTTGCGCCAATGTCACGCCAGGTAGGTAAGAAGTTAACGTACTCGCAGTTAAACCCCTTTGAAATCATGATAATAAATCATATATTCTTTAAAATTACGTGTATGAATATATTCATTCATGATACTAATACGAAGCCTCGAACACAAACGTTGAAACTAACGAGTAAAATGGAATAAATGAAAAAACTTTTGCTTTTACTTTCACTTTTTTTTTTCTGTTTTCCTTTATTTCCTCCTGTTCTACTACCGCAACGAGAAGGCAACCAATGGTCACGTCATGAAAGGTAGCACGTGGGTGGAAAATCATGATTCTTGTTGGTAAATAATAGCTTCATTGTACACTTCTCTTGCTTCCTTTTGATCGATCGTTTTCTTTTTTTCTCTTTCTTCTCTCTCATCTTTGCTTCATTCCCTTGCCGTTTATCCACACAGCCATGCAACCGAGGTAAAAACTACGATGAGCGGAAACATTGCATGTTGCAAATGCAGGAAGAAGAAAAAATCATCAATCTAAAATAGCTTGATAATATTCTTCGAGTCAAATGTTCACGTGAAGCTTCAAATTACAATCTTTCATACATTCTATATTTTTAGGTTGTACATCACATGCATAGATTCATTTGAACACATAATGCTAACCGGAATTGGATTAATATTTGATTGTGTTTGACTTTACGATTAACACGCACACAAACACGCTCTTAGCTCAATATCCTCACACCAGTCGACTCTGCTATTTCTCCAAACAATCACGTCCACCCAGCACCAATGCAGGCACATGCAATCTCATGAATATTCACTGTAGTTGCATTTTTCAGACTCGAAAGGAAGCATCGATCGCGTTCCTCTTAGAACAGAGTTGATTCGAAGTAGGTAGTTAGCCATTGTCAGCTGCACACACAAATTCATTCTGGGCGAAACGTTTTTGCAAACGATTACATAGTGTCATCTAACCAACCATTATTTTCATTTCAACTATGAAACAATCACAATCATCTATATTTAATCCAACTATAATTTGTAGTGTTGTCGATTCTATGAGTATTTTTATCTCAACACAAGAGGAGCCAACTGTTACTAACTAATCCGCTTATAATGAGCTTTGCGTTCATAGCAAAATTGGCGTCGTGACGTCGGGAGTCTTTGCGGTCCAACTCATCTCCTCTCCTTCATCCTTCATCCATAACTGGCACTTCTCTCTTCTCTCTTTGGCAGTTGCACGCTCTCAACCTCACCAGTAGAATCAATATCAAAGTCTCGTAGACAGAAACGATGTTGCCAACAACACCCACCTCATCGTATCCACGCCATCTCCAGCACGTACATATATATATACACAAATCCACCAAGAGAACTTAAAACTTCCTTTAATTATAATTCTCCTGAGTTGTTCTTTTTGTTAAACACATCACGGAACTTGTGACATCACATGCACTCAGTATAAAGTTTTGTAAAAATCTTGGATAATCAACGGATGGAATTTATCAAAAATACAATCCACAATTTTGCTTCGAACATTTTGTCGTTATAAGATTACAAGCGCCAGTAGGATTTCTGTAATGTATTTTGTAGACTCATTCGATTGATCAATATGAGTAACTTGCGTCACTCACGATGAAAATAAATGTGAATATATTTACGATGAGAGACAGAGAGAGATAGTACTGGTAGAATTCTAGGATACACATTTGTGTCATCGCTGCTTTCCTTTATATTGTTTTCAACTCTCTCAATGGTGAGATTGGTTATTCCATCATTTTTATTTCCTTTTTCTGCCATAATGAAGGATAATATCTTCATTCGTCTTCTAGGTCGCAAATGTCTTTTCAATTTTACAGACGAAGGAATAGAATTTTCACGTGACTAGAAATTGAAATAAGAATTTCTCATGTAGTTCGCAGCGTCCTCAACCACATTATTTTGCGTCGTTATATGAAGCAAAAGCATTCGACGACTATTCATCATTGCGTATCTGGAACACATTTACTTTTTATCATTCTCATTCATATGTTTCTTCCATACATATATTGAAAAACATCATTTGTTTAAACCAGTTTTGCTCGCTTCCTGTCCCATATCATATGTATATAATATTTTTAAAACAAACTTTTTCAATTCCCTCTCAGTACACTCCTCTGAGAATGCGCTGCAAGAGAAGAGCTTTTCACCGCAACATCCTTGAAGAAAATTTATTCATCAGTTACTTTTATTCTTGGACCTTTTTTTATCGTTCACAATTTTATGTTGAAAATAAAATTAAAAAATTTTCAAGATCTATTTATTTATTTTTACTTGGATGTAAGTTATTTCCTGCCAATGTGAATATTCATCTTTTTTTTTTCATATGAATAAATAAAAATTTGTATGAAAAGTGGAGATGGAAGAAGAAAAAATCCTATTTCTTCCTCTTCAACATTGAAAATGTGTTCAGAGAAACGAAGAAGTTCTGAACTCTGTATTGATAGAAAAAAGTGCTGGTTTGATTTTGAAAGTATAATAGCGATAGATTTATTATATGTGAACAAATAAGGAAACTTCGTCGCTGGCTTTTCGTTCGTTGCATTCAAACTTTTGCTTTCAGTTCTGTTATGTTTGTATCCATTTCCACTGTCATGAGTGAAAGATAGTTACAAACAAAATTTCCCACAATAAGATTACGCCTGAAACCATAAATGTGTATGTAACAAATGAATCCACATCTCTCCACACATTTACAAGCGAATGTCTACTGACGATTTCATGAATGATAATATAGCTTCTGTTGTGTACTGCAATTGTTTAAGCCTTTCGGCAATGGGTTAATGACCACCATTCTCACCTTATTCTTCTCACAAATAAGTTCATTTCGTCTGCGAAACGCTCGGAATAATATAATAGAACTATAAAAAATGATAAATAAAAAAAACAAAGTAGTAAATTAACATATTTAAAAAATAATTCAAATAAAAAAGGCGAATCCTCGAAATTCACTTCTGTATAGATCGCAGAGTAACGCGAATCAGCGCAGTCGCAATATTTTTCTCACATTTCAATAAATTCGTTTCCGAATTATCTATCGCATCTCTTGGGATATGTTGGGGAAGATGTCCTCTGATATGATCGATATCAACTCAAACAAATATCATCCCCAATCAATTCAAAGAGAAATTCCCAAAGCCAATGTATTCATTGGCTGTATAAAATATACAATTTCAAATACTACAATGATCATTCCACACAAATAAAATGCGAAGTGTTGTTTCTGCTAAACAGAAATCTGGTCTCATTCTGCGTCAGCTTGAATAAAGAGTAAATAAATTATGGATCCAACGACAAAAATTCTATGGTTAGAAATGAGACAAGCAAACCAATGAATAACTGGAATTAAAATGGATGATAAATGCACAGAAGAAAAAGTAAAAAGCAAAGTAAGAAGTGAACGAAAAAAAAAAAGAATACAAAAACTGGATAGTCTCAGAGATAATATCCGTCAGTGACAGTTTTATTGCAATAAAATCAAAACCTTTATCAATTTTTTTATGTACACATCAAATGCTAATCATATTTCTCCATTCTCAATTTATCTTATATTTATTTAAGCAATTTTTCAGGACAATTCTTCACATCAGAATACAAACTCATGTAGTTGGGAAAAATTCTTTTGAAAGACACATCAATAGAATCATTTTTCCTTTGATGAGTTATCTAATACTCTTTCTCTCTCTTCCACTCTCTGTATTTCTTGTTTTCAATTAGCAATAAAACAAACCACTTGTTTGGAAGAATTTTATCCATGACAAAAGAAATAATCTGCAAAGCTTCATGAAAAAGTCGTCGAATAACTTCGTCAAGTACACTCGTAAATTCTCAATGCTTCGCTCACTTGTCCTACATTACCTCCACCTATTCAAATACACATACCTCAATATTATCTGTATATATATATGTTTAATACATATATATTTATATATATAAATGTTTACAAACAGGTATATATATGTATAGATGTGTATTTTTTTTTCTGCACGAGTGATTTTAGGGTGTATGGACGAGACTCTACAGACGAAGTACGCCGACCTCTTGAACAAAAAACAAACCAACAGTAGTAGTGGCAGCAGTACCCAGTACTTGATAAATTATTCCACATTCGTATCCACCAATCATCAAACAACCCTCAAAAATACACGGGCCTTTTATGATTCAACATGTTGAAATGAGAGAAAGCTTTCAGAATGCTATAGATACTCTGATTTTGTTTGTGTAAATACATTTGTACATTTCAATAACACGTGTGTGTGTATGACCACACACATATGTGGTAACCACTCATGAATTACGCGGCAAATTGTGGCCTCTCGTGACTCGAATCAATAAATTCCAACTCCCTCACAAATTTATATTAGTAAATTATAAATGTTGAGATAATAGTGCATTCATCTGCGTTATATCCTAAAGTTATTTTATTTATTTTCTCATGTCAGTGCTAAATATAAAATGATACTTTTATCAAATTGCCTTTTTTTTTGTCCCTTTTGTTTCTTTTGGTACGTTTTTTTTTTTTTTTTTTTTTTTTTTTTTTTTTTTTTTTTTTTTTTTTTTTTTTTTTTTTTTTTCTTTTTTTTTTTTTTTTTTT
>JAPYZH010000256.1:0-187691 GCA_030523085.1 Meteorus colon
GTATGCGCTGGCATATTGGAATGCTGTTGATATGCTATTCAGTCATTTAAAACGCACCGAAATAAGAATCAATATTGCTGGGATTGCTGTTGGATGGGTAAATGAAAATACAATCCTATTTCTTTCCTTTCTTCCAATGCCACTATAAAATTGATAATACTTCTCCTACATATTCATGAAATCATTGATAAGCGAAGTATTAAATAATAATAACCTTTCGTAGACCAAAGATATGTTGGAAAATATAGTTCCACACCATTGGAGCACCGATGTCCACTCACAGTTCTACATGTTGAATCAAGTGGCACTTAACAAGGTGGGAGAATATGTTCAGGATCACCGGTTTGAGGCCCCACGTTTTTCTTTTGACTTCTTGATCTGGATGACACAGTATGAATAATGGATCATTCTAATTCCAACAGAAAAATTGTATAAATTGTTACATAATGATGTTGAACTAGTATTTCTAATTTTCAGAGCTTCATTACTATCTCCACGCGGTCGAGAATTAGGAGGGCGCGGTTTAGGTAACGATTCAATGTTATAGTTTTCATACATCATATGTTTAGTGACATCAGATCCACTGATCATTATTTTCATTACTATTGTTTGATGAATCACACATGTTCAGGTTTGTTTCGAAATGATTAAATCCTTTTTCTATGTTATTCGTGACAGCATTTATTCCTGCTTTTAGGCATAGCAGCACCACCGGAAAATTGTGGTGGTACACATGAGGAGGAGGATGATGAAAATCAGATAGCAAATCGTGGTGTTATTATGCATGACGCTAAATTTTCTAATTATCACACAGCAGCCCGAGTACTCGCCTCTATGTAATATCGCATTTTTATATGATATTCAAGTATATATGCAAATTCCATATCATCGACTAAGTGTGATGTGATTTTTGCATAGGATGTTCGTTACTATCGATGATGTTCGTCGTCCAGATAGTCATTCTGCGGGAGCGTCCAGAGGTATAATGGATCCTTCAAATTTACGAGTTGAAGGATGTCTCCGATGGAGTTACCAATCTGAATTAGACTTTCTTGAATATACTAGGTGGGAAGCTTTTCTTTTAGTTCATGTATTGTACATGTTAATGTCGATTGCTCATCCATATTTCAACTTTTCACAATAGTTCGGGGCGTCATTGTTGCCTTCTTAACTTCCCGCATCTGACTATGGAAGAGCCTGTGACACCTGTGCGACGATTGACTATAGACGAACAGTGTCAATGTTATAAGATGAAACCCGATGAGGAAGTGGTATGGAAATTTATCATTGGAATATATCATCGATTAAACATAAATGAATATAATGGAACAATTGATACCTGCCTTCTTCAATTTGCAGCATGATGATATTTTCTGCGCAGAGCCGATCATGTGTATCGATCAAAATTCAGGCAGGTCCGAGCCAGTGGCATACCCATTGGATGGGACAGGTTGTGACGGCCCGAATGGTCCCAGCATTTGCCGATTGCTTAATTGCGTATGATTGCAGCTCAGGTTGATTCAACATTCCGATTTACTGGATTTTATGATACCAATAATTACGAAACGCTTTGTCGAACAGAGATCTGAAAGTGAAAACGCACATACAATGTAACTTGATTATTATCAATGTATCATAATGATGGCACAATAATATTTGAGACAATACCAGAAATTTTATCTCTCCAGTGGATCTATTTGATATTTTTTGAATGAACTGCGGTCAGATTTTTATACAAAATTTCTCTGAGCAAGTGATGATATATGTTAGTCCAAGAGCTGACGACTGATTTTGGGTACATGTTTTAGGCAGGATGAAATCATAAAAAAACCGCACTTTAACAAGCGATGAATATGGAACTGCGAGTCAGGTTGAAAATTTGCGGTTATTTTGCTACTGCGCCGCCTATCAAAATTGCAAAAAAATCCACCCAAAAAACCTGTTTTAGGCAACTTGAAATTTTTGTAATCTTTTAGTTTAGCATTTAAATAATTCAAAAATCAAAACCCCAGACTGTTTTGACGGTTATAAAATATAACCCGACCTATTCAAACATATTAAACTAACATACCAAAAAAATATACTTCAGGCATAATGAAATTTTTATAGCATGTTAATTAATTAATATTGAAAGTATTTGTCGAGTCACCAGACGAATTCAATGGTTATAAATGATAATACTATCATCACTGCTATCACTTTTATCACTACAAATATCACAATCGTCGTCATTATCGGAAGATTTGTGCATCGAATCTTAATAGCACACTCTCAACTTGTGTTGGAGTTGAGTCTTCCAGGAACCATGTCGGTTTTAGAAAACCATCTAATAGCAGCCATCCATTATTTTGGAGGTGCTTCAAAACGCCGTCTCTTACGAGCTCTTGCAAGAGGCTCCGTGGAACCTTCATGGACATATGCGCTTACGGATTCTGAATCAGAAGTATCCGAATTATCCATATTATTAAATATTTACCATCTTTAATAGCCAGCAACTCTTATTTGCGAAGAGGTCCGGCCAAGTGATCAACGGCAACCGTCATTAACCGAGAAATTAATTGGCAATAATTTAATTAAAAATATCAGCGGCCACATTTTGATAGGCAATCTGGTAGATATATATTCTAATCATAAATATGCGTAAAAATTTGGTTTTTAGCAAACACTCGATGAATGCATTAGTTCTGCAGCCGGATCTCGTACTAGTAGAATATGATGGTACAAATCCAACAAATAAATTGAAAAAATTATCACGATTGTTTATGTACTTAACAATTAAAGTTCATCTCCTTAGCTACAATCGATACGAACTTTTTTGTATTCTTTTTATTCTATTGCATTTCTATAATTCGGGTATAAATATAGTATGGCCCTCAAAATTGTCATAAGCTCCAAAATTGTTTTATTGGCTCATGATAATAAAAAATGAGAAGGAATGACTTATATAAAAGCAAAGAACAAGTACATAAACAACATCTGTTCAATTTCATAAATAAATTTATTTTAAACAATTCAAAATGTAAAAAAAAATCAACACGAAATCAAACCGAAAAATTTCTTCCAAACATTCATAAAAATAATTAAATAATTTCATTTTTCTATTCATAAATTTTAGCGCCTAAAAACCTGTTCTGCATACGAAACTACTACTGCTGCCATCTACAGTTTTCATCAAGCTTTCAATCCACCTGATTAAATGGCGCGACGGAGGATAAGCAAATGGAGTTGTAATGACGAGTTGTGAATCGAACACATTCGAAAACACCCGAAGACTACACTTCGGATGAAACGATCCAATACACATTGCATACAAGAACACACACAAACACACATTATCATTCTGCTCCTGTAGAAAATAACTTTACATTAGGACTTCACGGACAAAGACCTACGCGACGACGACGGGTCTCTCCGTTTTTATATCCCACACACAGTTTCATCATTACCCTGTGTTGTCTGTCAAATTTCTATTTGTTTGAGCACAAACTTGCACTGATATTTTTTTTCCATTAAACATTTTGCAATTGTTTTCACCATTAAAATGTTCTCAATATTCCGAATAGCAACACATAAATAAACTTCTTTTTTTTCTTCGCCATTGCGTAGTTGATTTAATTGAATATGTGTAGGGTACATTTATCTATACGTATATGATATTTGTACGTATATGTGAAAATCGTGAAATCACAGAATACAAAACGAGAAAATATAGTGTGCTGTTTCATTAATTACAGAAGTGGTTGCAAATAAGATAATCAAAATAATAAAAATGCAATTTAATTCATGATGTATTGGTGCTAAAAGAATAGTCAACAATTATGTGACAAGGTGTTGATTGGTTTGTGACAATTGTCATTTAACCACATGAAAGTATTAAAAATAAATATTGTCTCTTGACGACTTGACAGAGCGCATAACCTCAATAATTGGTTTGTTAGTAATCCTTTAAAATATTGTCATGTCAAGTCGTCTATTACTGTCAATGATACGTTGACTAAAAGCGCTCAGCGCCATTTCATCATTGCACAATTGGATCTACCAGATAGCAGCAGTTGATTTTAAATCATAAATAGAATGGGCAACTGCTTAAAGAGTGGTAGTGGTCAGCAAGACAATGCAACATTGCTGAACAATAGTCCTGACCCAGCAATTACAGGAAGTCTATCGCAAGATCCACTTGGAACACAATCTACGCCTTACAATGTAATTATTGTTGATCTTCCTTTATTTTTCTTTCTTTCACAATGTTACATTACTGCGCAAAGATACTGAAGTGGAACGGAAAAAAAAACTCTATGCCCATAGACGATTGTATAACATTGTATTATTTTTTTGCAGGAAATGGTCGATGCTCGATATCCGGTAATAGCAACTCGTGAACGACATACACGTTCGATAGAATCAAACATTGGACTTGGTCTTGGTCATGGTATTGGCATGACAACAACTAGTGGACGGAATTTAGTCAATTCAGCTGTGATTAATGAAGAGGAACATCAAGTACGAATTGCCAAACGCATCGGACTTATACAACATTTACCAACACGTGAATACGACGGTGCAAAGAAAGGCGAATGTGTCATATGCATGATGGAACTGACAATTGGTGAAGCTGTTCGCTATCTCCCCTGCATGCATACATATCATGCTGTATGCATTGACGACTGGCTTTTACGTTCTCTTACATGTCCATCATGCATGGAACCTGTTGACGCGGCACTTATTAATTCTTATCACCCTACGACTTAGTGTGTTAATTAATATCATTGATATGTGAGAGAGTTTGAATAATGGGAAACTTCGGCGGTGGCTGTACGCATATTGTTCTATATATTACTCGAAGCTCGGGAAAATCATAAATATGCTTGAAGCAAGATAATGTTGAAACTTATCTACACGCAGTGTGCAGATAAAGGACAGATATACAAATCGTCCTTTTCTTTTTCAAATAGTATCTTCAACCCAAAAACAATTATGTAAATGAAAACGATACATCACATGTTGCTATAATAATGTTGTCTCGAGTATCTCCCCACCCAAATAATATAACATCACATTACTCCTTTCGGCGGCTTTGCTTTATTATAACTGCTACAATTTATTGGGTTTAGATATAGTACGAAAGAAAGGAGCGGAGCTGTGAAATAGTGATTTGTTGATTACAAAAAAAATGAATACATATATATATACATATATATCAATCTATTAGATATACATATTTGATTAGAAATTTAATACAAATGATATGATTATTGATTAACGAATGCATTATTTCATTTCCTCAATTGATTAAGAAAATTGTACATAATAGCAGTGTCTATACACTATTTACATTCATATACATTTGATCATACAGCATTATGAGAAAATGAAGCTTTCAAATTTGAACTTTGACTCAAAGCGCCACCAATCGGTAACATCCAATTTCCTACCAGATCCTCACATAACCTCAATATTCGTAAATAGCATTTGCGTAAATTCGTTCATCATTCGCACTAACTGGTCCTGATTAAAAATTTCGCGCGCATAGTCAAATTTGCAGATTAGTTCAAGAACAGAATTGGGAAGGATTCTCCATATTTTACAATTTCATTTTTTCTATGTTGATTCCCCCTCCCGTCACTACCCAATTGTATCAAATATGGAAGGCCAACTGCGTAATTGACATTGAGTGCCCTCTACTCGGCCTTAGCCTCAAATTCCATATGAGAAAAATACATAACATCACAGCGAAGAAGCGTATCACTGAGAAACACACACAGTATAACCGTAAACGGCAGTAGCCGCCTCCAGGATAATCCCTTCGCTGTAAGGGAGAGAGAAAAAAAAGTGTCCGTGCGACGCGAGAAAAACAACAAAAATCAATTGAATATTTACGTTATTTGTGTAACTTAATATTGGAAAAAACTTAACGTTTCTATGCATATTGATGTGAGGTGTGTGTTTTTATTAACCACCATTTGATGTAGGCGTAAATCACCATGGTATACCTATAAATTTTATCGTATTACTTCAGTGACGACAGCGACGAAGTTTGTTTTTGATCAACGTCAACGCGCGCTGTGTATTAATGGCTACGTAAATGAATTTTTTTACGTCAATATATTGGAAAATATAAATTCTAGAGTTATGGAAAACAGTTGGAAATTGAAGACAAATATATTTTTAGCAAGAATAAATTTTGATCAGTGACAAATAAAGTATTTTTATATGATGTCGGCCGCTTCATACGGAGCGTCACCTAAGAGAAGGGATTTGTCCGTCCAAATTTTATACCTGGCTATTGTCAACATTTTACTGGTATTGAATGGGACTATTGTGTATGGTCTTTATGATGGATTCACACATTCAGCGATGAATACTAAGGAAAACGGACAGTGTCCCGTGGAATGTGCCTGTTTAGGAAATGTAGTTGATTGTGCTGGTTTGCAGCTGGTTTCACCACCAAATGGGCTGCCTCCATGGACAGAGACACTGTAAGTATTTCTTTTTTCTTTTTTGTTGTAGCAGTAGGTTTCCTATTTTAGAAAATACGCTAGGTAGAACTTTTTTTTTCCTTTTGAATTGAAGAATAATGGTGTTTTATTCAATGATTTCAGTGAACTGAAGGATAACAGTATAAATAACTTGGAATTTGATGCCTTAGTGCACCTTACAAAACTCCAAGAATTGTAAGTTATTGATGAATACAAATTTATTGATTGATTAATAATTTTGTCATTGCTTCTTGAGTTTTTATCTATAAAATGTATTGAATTGCATTAAATCATGTGAATGTTATCTGTAAAAAATACCAATCTTATTATCTTGCAGAGATATAAGTTCCAATAAGCTTCAGGATAACTTTACATTTGTGCTGCCAGACTTGCCACAGCTAAACACTCTCAGAGTTAATAAGAATTTATTGAAGCGTATACCAGATCTCTCATCGTTTGGAAACTTAACGCATGTTTCTCTGTGAGTACGAGGAGAGATGATAAAAATTGGAATGTAAATCATTTTCTTCATATTCATGAATACAAATATATTTTTTATATTTTTCTTTCTCTCGTAGATCACATAATTTCATAGATAACATTGATGGAGCAACATTACAGAAAATACCACATCTTCAGAATCTTGATCTTGCCGGGAATTCAATAAAAGTATTGAAACGCGACTCTTTTTTAGCATCCAATCATCTGACGAAACTGTAAGTGAACATAAAATGAATGTCATCACAAACAAATATATAATGGCAGTAGCATTCATTTCAACATTTCTCCATCTCAGGAATTTAAATTCGAATGGACTTGTTGATATGGAGCCAGGATGTTTAGACAATCTAACAACATTGGAAGAATTACGTATTAATAAAAATAACCTCGCACGCTTAGTAAAAGATGTATTCGCAAATTTGAAACAACTTCAGTTACTGTAAGTACGAATTTTTATGCGCGTAACCATTGTATTGTATTAAAAACATGGAAATTGTTTATTACAGTGAATTGAATCGTAATGAACTGACGCAAATTCAGGGGCTGAGTTTGAAAAATTTGACAAATTTGCAAAGATTACGATTAAAGAAAAACAAAATCGCTACCCTTGATGATGGTGCGTTTTGGCCACTACGAAATTTAGTTTTACTTCAGATGGATTATAATATGTTGACAGTTGTGAAAAAAGGGGGACTATTCGGACTTGATTATTTACGAGAGCTCACGTTATCCCATAATCACATTACTACAATTGAAGAACAGGCATTGGACTTATGCAGAGAAATTCGTGAATTAGATTTGTCCTATAACAAATTAACTTCCATAGACCACAAAACATTCGAAAATCTTGAGAAATTAGATAAGCTCAAACTCGATCACAACCGAATTGCGTTCATTGCTGACGGCGCCTTCAATAATACACCTAATCTGCAATATTTGGAATTAAATTTCAATAGAATATCTTATATGATTGAAGATATTACAACAGGACCATTCGTTTCACTTCATCAGTTGATAAAATTGGGATTGGCGTCGAATCAAATCAAATCTGTGAATAGGAATGCGTTTGGTGGTTTAAGCCGCTTAGAGGAATTGGATCTTCTCGGAAATAATATAACAAGTATTCAAGAAAATGCGTTCAGTCCAATGCCCAGTTTATCAACATTAAAAATGAATACCGGTGCACTTGTTTGTGATTGTGGACTTCAATGGTTGAGTGTATGGCTACGAGCACATCGACATGATGATGCAAATGTACGTTGCGGATACCCCCATTGGTTGAAGGCAAATCGGTTAACAGAATTACATCATGCCAATTTCACATGTGACGAATTTCCAAAACCACGAATTATGGAAGGGCCTAATAGTCAAATGAGTATCAAAGGTGATAATGTAACATTAACATGTAAAGCCTCAAGCACCGCAGATACGCCGTTAAATTTTACTTGGAGACATGAAAATGTTGATTTACACAATGCTGAAGTTGAGACTAATTCAAGTTCTTCAAGTACGGGCATAAGAGAAGCCACATCGTTCTTACATCTACTCAATGTGAGTCACATTGACGCCGGAAGATATCAGTGTATGGTGGCAAATACATTTGGTACATCTTATTCAGCTAAGGCCAAAATTAGTGTTCACATATATCCATCCTTCTCAAAAACTCCACGCGACTTTCGCGCTCCCGCTGGAAGTACAGCGCGTCTCGAATGTTCAGCTGATGGCCGTCCACCGCCACAAATAGCATGGCAAAAAGACGGTGGTAATGATTTTCCAGCAGCAAGAGAAAGAAGAATGCACATGATGCCTACTGATCCTGTGCTATTTATTGTTGATGTCAAAACAGCTGATAGTGGAGTATACTCTTGTACTGCACAAAATCTTGCTGGACTTATTGTTGCCAATGCAACATTAACCATTCTTGAAGGACCATCGTTTGTCAAACCTATGGAGCATAAAAATATTGTTGCTGGTAGTTCAGTTGTGCTTGAATGTATGGCAAGTGGCTCACCACGTCCGAAACTAACTTGGAAGAAAGATGGTACGGCATTGCAAGCAACTGAACGCCATTTTTTTACTGCCGAAGATCAGTTACTGATAATTGTTAACACAGTAACATCCGATGCTGGCACTTATGAATGCGAAATTAGCAACTCTCTCGGACGTATTGTTGGTATTTCGCGGCTAACAATCAATCCAGGTGAATTAAAGTTTATTGAATTACACATCGAGCATTCCACGTTGAATCGGATAGTTTTACAACGGAATTTTTGATTCCCTGAAAGATCTTTTGTTGCATTCTACCTACTAGAAAATTTTTATATGAATTCTTCCCTTACCTTTTGCAAAAACATTGAGGGAATTGGCACATGCATCTTTCATCATAACTATTCTCATTTTCCGTGTTTATATATCCTTGCAGAGTGAATATTCACTTCAATTATCCAAATTTATCGAAATATATTCATCGAATATAACGACCTGATTCTCATTCAAAAGATGCTAACATGATGCGAAAAAAAATGAGATTCCAATGTATAAATCTCCAACCAATTACCGGAACACAAAAATATAATTGTGAATCAATTTTTATAGTGTATTGATAGTAGAGAATGCAAAATTATCAAGAAGTCACGAAGATAAACTATCAGATTCGGCGTGGAATGCCCTTGGATACATATGAACAGAATAAATTAATAAATATGAGGAATTTTTTTAATTTCAGCGCCATCAACAATAGTTAACGACGATGATGTTCTTGGTCTTATTATAATTACCGTCGTCTGCTGCGCTGTTGGAACCTCAATAGTTTGGGTTGTCATTATATACCAAACTCGGAGGCGCATCAATGCAGCGCAAAAGATGAATGGACAAATACCAGTTAAAGCAGTAAAATCTCTTCCAATTGACGGGCAAACGGCACAATTATATCTCGATTCAAGTTCACAACACAGTAAAGATAGTGGTACAGGTGACAGCACGAATCCCAGTAACGATCAGCTTCAACTTTGTTTACCTGGTGTGTATATTTATTACAATTCAAATTTTCTATCGAAAATTCATCATTGATTCATGTACACGTAGTATTTTATATTATATGATTCATTAATCTTCATTTTTTGATACAGAGGAAATTATTACCTGTGCTAGTAACAGTGAAGAAGAGTCTGCTGCGATTAGTGGTGAGGATCCATTGCTGCGATACACAAATCATCAACGAACTATTGAATCAGGTAGTATACCGTGAAAGTAGAAAAAAAGAAAGAAAAGAGAGTGTGGATGAATTGTATGTGTGCGTTTACGCATGTCAGATAGTGAATATATGTGTGAGTTGTGGGCGGAAGTTAAAAGAGAAAAAAAAACATAGTATTAACAGATTCGATTTGTGAAGTTTTACGAGGAACAGCTTAGCGTGCTTCCTCCAATCACAAATCGATTCATTGATCAATGTAGCCTTATGGCAACATCGATCGCTCAGTATTAGGATAACGATAATTACAAATGAACAAAAAAAAACAATATAACACATAGAGAAGAGTTGGGATAAGAAATAAGCTTTGTACGAATATTGGAAATGAAAGTTATAGAGAGTCGATGAACAAAAAAATTTTTGACGACACTGTGTATATACAATAGATATAAATATATATTGGATTAGATTAAGCGGGCCATTTATTGATGTTAACGAATCATGCGGCTTCAATACAAACAGCATACAAGAGATCCCGCATCTATAAAACATCAGCCTTTTTGTGATAGATATTTATTTTAGTGGTAAGCCGGCTTCAAGGTTATTTATAGCATAGTATTTCGAGAATGTTTCTCTCGGTTCCATAGTACTGACATTCATAGTGTTTTTTAGTTTTCATTTTCTTCGGGTTGAAGCACTAAAGTGCACATTTTGGAATTCATACTTTGTCGAAAGGTCTTCCTTGACATGTATTTTTTTTCTTTTCTGTCATTATTGACAAATACCAGTGAAATATAAAAACTGTGAAGAGAAAATAATTTAAAAAATTGATGATAATAATGATGATGATGATAATAATAATAGGTATTTTCAGTCAGTTACTTTGTATTGCTCAGCAGAAGTATGGGTGGTATATACATCGCCCAACCACTAGTATATGTCGCAACTCAAATTTGAGAAACTGCGACTTCAACAATCCGTAGTATTATACAAATTTTAATTAGAAAAACACATTAAGGATTTTGTTTCTTGTTGATTATTTGCGTTGTTCAGAACTATATGCCAATCATTTTCATTGGTGACTTTGCAAAGCAAGCCTTGTATATATAGATTTCAATATTTTTTCTTCATTTAAGATATGCATTCGATAAGGAATATGTTCGTTGATGTAAATTATTGGAGGATCCATTGAATTCCCACCAATATTATCCCCTTCAAGTTCAACGTTGCCTTCATAATGCAAAGAAGTGTCTTGATAAAATCGTTTAATAGAGACTAATATTTCAAAATTTCATATGTCTTTCTTATTAAAGTGAAATTGTAAAAATAATTATTGTTGGTTTTTTTTCTTTCTCTTTTTTTGGCATATAAAACGTTGATATATACAAAACGATGAGAGGCTTAATATTTAGCGGTTTTCAAGTATTTGCTATAATTAACTGTGAATATTACTGTAACGAATTATAACAAATGTGGAATTTGTGTATGCATGTATGAGTAAAAGAAAATGAAGAAGAAACAATGTTAAATTAAATCACAAAAGAATACAGTGTTTTTATTTCATTATATCAACTAATAATTAAATCAGTTAGCATAATATCATGCATCTAAAATTCATTGAAAGTCTATGAGCTTATACAATAAACAAATTAAAAGAAACATATGAGGTCGTTTTGATGATTTTTACTCCAGAATTGTAGGATTATTTATAAATTTTTTTAGCGACCTTTCACCCCATTCATTTTTGCGAGTTCAATTCACAAAACATTATTCTATACAAATTATCAATTGTAATTTCCCTAAATAATAATAATATTGTGTAATGACACATAAATACTTTGGTACTCTATATATGATGCTATCGAGTTTACATCTTTGCTGAACAATTCACTATAAGCAGAAAAATAGTCGTTGCAATAACGTCTAGCATTGATGACGACAAAAAAAAAGTTTATATAAGAGTATCACAAAGTTTTCGTCGACTTTTTACAATTGTCAAAATAATGTTAGATGACAATTGACCTAACGTCATCCAAAAACTTCACATACATCCACATCATACTGATTTAAATTTATACACATACATCTTGCATCAATACTTCTCGGAAAAAATTCATTCTTGCTACATTAAATTATATCACTCAATACTTACAAATAAAATTCTTCAATCTATTCACATTTATATAAAATATCATGGAGATGGCTGAAATTGAGTAAGAGCATTTGCACAAATTATTGAATATCATTTTTTGTTTGGCATCACATTGAATTGTCGATGTATCCACTCCATTCATAGGAAGTATCACAATTTTCACTGTTCTCTCGTATTCAACTTTAACTCTTTACCCCCCAATGAATCGTATAATAATAACTTATAATTTTATCGGATACATTAATCTTTCCGAATTGTATATAACTCAAAGGGTAATTCCATGTAAAGATTATTAGAACAATCTTTTGTGATTTCGTGACAAATGCAATGAACACACTCACGCAATCTCTAGGACCAATAAATAATGATAGCAGTATTAGTGATGATCCATCGACACGAGAATATTTTCCATTAACATAACGTTTTTGCGTTTGGTAATGCATCAAATATTAATATTGACCGAGTATTTATCACCAAATGAACATTGCAATAAAGAGAGCGTTGTGATTCTTCTTTCAGTTAACTGTATAAACGCATCAGTGTGAAATGTTGCAATAACTAGTGGCTATTTCCGTTTAGACAATTAATTTGCTATATCAAAATGACATTTGGCTCTAGTATTAAAAATAATAATAATGGTGATAATTATCAATCGTTGCTCATATCCTTGAGTTCAGTGTAGGCGATGTGGTTTCGATATGCACTTGATGTCGAACCTCCAGATTTTCTCATATTTGGCATTGTTGATGGACCTGGTGTGTAGTAGTGACGTCTTTTATATACGACCATTCTGTAAAAATGAATTCGAAACAGATGACGATTGATTAAAAGTGATAAGCAACAGATCTTAAGATTACTATGAATGCGATTTCCACTTATTGGAGGCAATTAAAAATGGCGATGAAGGAAAAATATGTGATAAATATATTAATAATAATAATAATACGTGTCAGAGCAGAGACTCGACGTCTCGGGTAATTACGTCCTTGGGTATCAAACTATACTGACGAGATTGAACAAGGTCTCCTCATATTTTACTTCCACATGTAATTTGCTAAGAAACGACCGTTAGCGACACGCAGCAACATCCAAGTAATAATGTTTATGGCATTATAAGCCAATTTAATATTGACTCATATGTTTTGATATCATCTGTATGATTCGTGAGAAACTTAGTATATGAATGATTTCATCTGTTGAACGGCAATTTGAAATTCCAAGAACTAACTTATATCTTTATGATATCATTGGAGTAGATCAACATTAGTATCCCTGTTTTTTTACAGTTATTTCCTATTGTTGTTCTGGTTCAGTAGTTTTGTGGGCGGATCTTGCTGGATATTTGCTTACTTATCTCACACTTTGTTACTGGGTAAATAGTAATAATTAAAAAGGAGATTATTATTATCTGTTGGATAATGGAAACATTTTATTGTAGGAATTACGCATGGTTCATTAATGACATCCTTTTTTTATTGAAGCAATTATCAACAACTAAAAGGAATGTACTCAGGATTATATTTGGATATATTGTTTTGTTTTTCAGGTAAAAAGAAGAGGGAAAAAACACTATCATGCTCTCTATTTTATCATTATCAAATATTAAATACTGTCAATACGCCCCGGTAATAACATTCATCAGAAAAATAGAATTTACTATATAGTAGCATGTAAATAACAATAACAAATAAAAATATAAAGCAGGTTATTGAAGATGTAAAACCAAAAACAAAAAATTGGAATGGTGGACAATAATGTTAATGATGTAAAAATACTTTGATCGAAAACAAACCGGAAAAATAGCTACCATTCAAATGATTATTATATATAGTTATTTGATAAGGCACACATTAGAGAAAACAAAAACGTCAATGTCTTTTGAAAGTAAAAACTAGGTAGAGTACGAGGGCCTATGTATACATTACTGTGATACAAAAAAAAAACTTTGGGAAGTAAATTGGCTTATGGCAAGCCTCGTGGTGCACATGACTAGATGAAAAAATCTACCGAACTGGCCACTCGAAATTATTATGTTACATATGATCTCAAAATCTAACTGATTGTATCATTTCTATTCTATCTTCTTCTTGTTCTTCTTTTCTTTTGTTCTTTTTTGTTCGTATGTGTTGTATAGAATAATATTTACAGTAAGGCATGCTGTTGTGAAAAACAGCGCACATATAGGCATGCAATTGGAACGATATTGTTCTAAACACGGTAATTTTGTTAGGAATTAATTGAAGTGGATAAGTTGTCAAGTCTCGGGCAATCGATTCGTTATTATATATGGTCGAAACAGTTGACTGTTGCAATTGCAGATATTGTTGGACGAAGTAGGATGCAGAGAGGACATTGTGTGAGTGTATGTTACCCCATCGAGTCTCTCGCTCATAACTTATAACAAAATATAAATTTATATGCATTCCATTCAACAATGAATGTGCATTTTTGTGACAATAAAGATATTGTTCTGGAACTCGTCAAACCCACAAGCTTGATAAATATCTGAAACAAAAGAAGAGAAAAAAAATTATGCAGTAGTTATCAAGGTATAATTCAACATTGATGAATAATTTATATATGAAATATTTTTTGTGTGGATGATTATTTACCTCACCCGATGAATCCTGCTGCAATTGATATGAGAATGGCAAGGAAGCCAGTCATCATTTGGCCAGCAGTTGAAACTTTGCTACCGGCATTCAATGTGGACGGTCGTGATTCATCACCCGTATTATCTGGTTCAAAATGATCAACTGCTGTCAGCCGATCACTGTATTTATCAATTAAATCCATGACAACGCCATTGGACCAACCAAAACCTAGTTGAACTTCATACTCTCCTCCTGTGCCACCACCACCGGATACGGTAGCATCATACTTTCAAAACAAATAAATTTAAACGATAATAATAAATCACAATAATGTATCTTGGTGGTGGCATGTGCGGTTATATATAGACCCTTACCTTTTCATACATGCAATGAGTAACGTTAAACGCTCTAAAATTACTCCGCACCCATCTCTCACTCAATTCATACGCCAATCGTTGGGCCCATGCGTCCCCGCTATTGTCCAATGACATTATGACAAAATACTGCAACGGTGGCCAAGCATTTGGATAATCCCATTGCTCGGTCGAGTGCTCGAAAGAAGTTGGTATACCACCAACATAAAACATCATTTGATTTTTTTCTAAATACTTGAGTACTCTGGCGACATAATGTTCCCGTTTTGTAATGTCGAAACAATTCGTCCACAGTGGTAATACATTTGTTGGATAGAAGTAGTCACGCTTCTTATCGTTTATTATATCATAATCTAGCCAAGCGCCAACTTCTTCGTGCCAAAGAATAGCATCAACAGCTAATTTCCAATCTTCAGATATCTTTCTATATTCTGCCGCTTTAGTTAAATTGCCCATTAATTCGTTGAATTCCGCTAAGAGTACAGCGTTACGATAAATAAGCGCATTTAGATCAACCGGAATGATAGATCTTGTCTTGAGATTGGTTATATTTCCTAATTAATTATGAAAATATTAATTTATTTATTGATTTTTTAAATTCGAATTTTCTTTAACTTTCGAGCAATGAAGATAAAACATGTTTTGATTTGGTAGAGACGCTTACCCACGTTTGTTCCATTATTTATGAACCAGCGACTAGAGAAATCCCAACCAGACTCAGCAGCGGTTTTGAGCTCTATAAAGTAATTGTCTTTTTCCTCATTCGTCCGGAAGTACTCGCTAGTCGAATAGTCCTCGCTGCAAACGTTAATTCCATTAAATAAGTGAAATCCCAGACCGATGGAGAGTAATTGTACAATTATGCTTCCAATTTAACTGTTTTTGTTTTGAAGAATAAGTTTTTTAATATTTATTTTTCACGTGCCTGTAAGATTCTGGTCTCGGTCCTTTTGAATTCTCACAATACCTTGCTAATGTATAATTACGATTATCTTTTGCAATTTGTATTGTTCTATTTGTCATCCAAAAATCAAATTCCTTTTCCAAGAGCCATAAATTTTCTTTCAACCAAGCGAGATCATTTGTTGCATCGAGATAAACTTTCACCATTGGCACCAACATCGGCGGTTGTGATCTCATAGCATAATAAATTCTTCCACCATTTGGTATAAAACCAATTTTATGAACTACTGATACAAAATTTGTCAGCATACCACGAACTGTTGTGTACATTTCAGATAATAAAAGACCTTTAATGATCCAATATGAGTCCCAATAATAAAATTCACGAAATCTACCACCAGGGACAATAACTGGATTTGGAACATAAATAATTGAATACAGATCTTCATTTATTCTCACATCATCTTTCATTTTTCTACCGAGCAATTTCCATATATCATTTAGATCTGATGCATATTTTCTCAATTCCACATCTCGTACTTTACGCAAAAACTTTGGCTCTTTTCGCCAGTCCATGGGCACCCAATCTTCAAATTCTGAACCAGCTGGATCGAAATTTTCTGTCACAAAACGTGCAACATCTTGGCGCGTTGGACTTTCTTCAGTTTCATTCATCATTTTACGAAATAATTTCCATATCACAGGCGCTGCATGTTTCATTTTCATATCGACAAATGTTTTTGAATCTCCATAAATTTCAGCCATTTGTACTGTATGCAATAATTCTCCATGGCAATAGATATCACTGCAATAATAATTTTTTTTTTATAATTTCAAGTACATTCAGTTGACGTTTCGTGCATAAACATTTAAAACATTGGATGCGCGTCACATACATATATAAATACAGACGTCTCTCTCTTTTTTTTTTACTTCCTCCACTCCCACCCATTCAACAATATTCTTCCGTGTATAGATCAATGCCGGTCATGAGATTAAAATTAGATTTCTAAACGTTTTCTACCTCTTTTTTTTTGCCTCATAGATTTTTATTTTTATGTATCGAATCGTCACGGAAAATCACGGCGGAAATAGCAAAACTGGCGCGTGCAACGACCTTGAATATATATTTATGACAGTCAGTGATCACAATCGTGCGATAAAACATCATAAAAGTTGGGAAGAAAACAGGAAAATTATAACAACAATGTAAAGAAAAACATTGACATATACGGAAAAATGAAATTTAATTCCTGTTCAAATAATAAAAATTTATAAAATATTATGACTTCTCATCAAGATCTGTTTTTTTTTGTAAATATTGCAAAGTAAAATCACTCTGTTACCGCAAAACAAAACAAAAAGTGGTCACACTTGATGTTAGAATGTCACGATATGAATTTGTTAGAGCACAAATTGCCCTTGGACAAAATAAAATTTGAAAAATGTGTAACCAAGTGACAAGAAAATATTGTGCAAGTCCGTTCACAATATATAAACAAAATTTAATCATAAATATGAATGTCAATAAATTATTGATCAACGAATATTGCATTTTTCTATTTCAATTGAATTCGTCACGCGCGACGGCTATGAAGAGAAAAAAAAAAGTAAATACGTAATCGCATATATTTATATGACATATACAATAAAAATATATAACAATTGGGCAAAAAATAAGAAGAAAAAATTGAGACAGAGAGAAACAGAGAGCAAGACGAACGGGTATAACGGTCGGCGACTTGGCCACGATGATTGAAGTCTCTAGCGAAGGGGCTCGTCCTTGGTCTGATTCCCGTGACACACCCGCAGCGCGCAATCCGCAAGTTATTCTTTTACAGTATACACACGTTGCTTTTGTCCGACGCGGAAACACGTGAGACAACGTCAGCGTTTTAGCGATTGTAAACGCGCGCGTGTGTCCGCACTGTCTATGA
Source organism: Meteorus colon (assembly GCA_030523085.1). NCBI lineage: Eukaryota > Metazoa > Arthropoda > Insecta > Hymenoptera > Braconidae > Meteorus > Meteorus colon. The sequence goes on from JAPYZH010000256.1 coordinate 18,128, forward strand.
AAACTTCGTTGATTATATTTGCGCGCGAGAGTAATATAGATATATTTTTTTCACGTGGGATGTATAAACTAAGTATATGAAAATTGGTCGTTTCGTTGAATGCGTGTGAGTATGGAGGGGAGTAATAATGAGAGATTAATTGACAATGCATTTCATTGGATATATAAGAAAGGAAAATGACAAAATTAATAATGAAAATATAAAATTGAGAGGTTAGGAATTGATTTTTTTTTTGTTTCTTTTCCTTTTTTTTTTTTTTGACTTACCTAGAGCACGGTGGTTCTGTTGCTTGAGATGTCGCAGCAATGTCTCCAATATTTATTGCTGCAATCACGTGTGCCACTTGCAGTACAATAATCAAGCAGCACAATGTTGGTATTAATTTGAAAATATTTGTTGATTTTTGTCGCAGCATCGCGTCTCCGCGTATTATTTGTATATACATTTAAATAATACTTTTCTTTTTTTTTTCCAATCCCAAAATACTCTTGTGATTAATAATTTATTCAGTATTTTTTTTTTTCACTTCAAATTCTTCTATATTATTTTTTATTATTTTGTTTTTCTCTTCTTTTGTCGTTATTTTAATTTGTTTATTTCAATAACACAAACTTTTCAGTTATTTTGTTGCTATTTATTTTTCTCTCTATCTCTCCGCGACAATTCATATGCTGTATATGTATAATTAATCAACTATATGTATATAAATATATGGATATATATTTATATTTATAATTTCTCTTTATATTTTTATACTCTTTTGTTTTCCTCTTTAATTTATATCTTCGTTTTTTTTTTGTATTCTGTATTTTTTTATTTTTGTTTTTCTTTTTGTGTTTTTTCCTTCTTTCACAATAAATAAAACTTTTAGTGCGCTAATTGGCACTGAGGTAGTTCAATGTCTGTAATATTGTTTGAGTGAAAAAAAAAAGGAGAGAGAGTGTGTGCGCGCGTTGATTGCGTGATTGACGTTAGATTACAATAAAACAACACCAAGAAGAAAGTTATTGTAACGCTCATGGTGTGTAAATAATTTTCACATATATATGTACATATATATGTATGAAAAAAATATTTGTTGAAGGGTCACTACGAACATCTTACTTTTTGGTAACAGGGTGATAATTAGGCCCTGATGATTTGCGCAATTTGCGCAACGATTTCAACTCCTGTAGCGCCACATTACTTCTGAAATTCAATGTAAAAAACAAAAATTACGATTTAATAATCCTTTTTTTTCTTATTTTATTTTGTCTATCAATTTACTTCATTAATTTTTTTTTTTTTCAAATAAATTAATATTTAAAATACAATAAGAATTTATAAAGAACAAAAATTTATTCGTAAATTTTGATTCACGAGATATGTTCGTGTGCACGATGAGTAACATAATAATCTTGACCGTGAATTTACCGCATCTGATTGTGAATTATCAGTTACGTTTTTCTATCCGTCATTCTGTTACACACACCATTAAATCTCACTAAGAGATGTATATTGCCGTTAGTATAACGACATTCAAAAATATTATTTTTGTTTCTCAACAAAAAAAAATCATAATGAATGCCAAATAAAGATATATATGTGAAGTGACACAAAGTTCAACACACAACGATGATAGTTTCGTTGTCTTCGTGATTCTATTCACGGCATTCAATGAGAGATGTTTTCTGTTTCACGGCTCCTGGCGCGATTCCCGCTTGAAAATAGCTAAGCACTTTTTTTACATTCGCCCTACACCCAAATAGCAGGACACGATGTATCTATACACACGATGACAATAATTACTGTTTCAATTTCCAGATTGGTTGTGAATTTTATAAGAAAATCTTTGACAGTTTAAATGATAATAAAAATATAATAAATAATTGAAATAAAATAAAAAGAATTTTTATTTTCTCTTTTCTTTTTCTTCCTCACAACTAAAAATAATTAATTTTATTGAAAAATATTATTGTTGATAAATTAACATCCTCATACCTGCCGGTAAACTCAATAATTGTTATCAATTAAACAACCGTGTTATGTATCAAGCTGAAACGTTTCGATAATGTTGAGTGAGTGGAAATCCACACAACAATACGTACAATATCACCTCCTATCGTGGCTAGTGCTGACTCGCGACTGACGCGATACAGGTCGCAACTTTTATTTGCGACGAGTGAGATAGAATCACACACCGCTGCGTCGTCATCGTCGCGGTCCCTAGTCTATATATCATTGGTATAAGCATACAGAGGAGGCGTCATTTGGGTGAATATGAAAGAGTTAGGGAGTGGGAATTCTGAACATTTAAGAATATTAACGTAACGTAATAATATATAGATATATACAAAAGAATTGGATATAAAGATTGGCCCCGAAAGTATCTCGTTGAAAAACCCAAAAAAAAAAACTCTAACAAAACATTTAAAAAAAAAACCCAGCGAAATCATTGAAACTCTGTAATTATGTGAAAGGAATCACAATGCCATTGATAATAATAGCAATGCAGTATATAAATTAAAAAAAAAATGCCATCATCAACAAATTATATCACTCAAATGTGACAATGAGAAAATATTAAAAAACATCCGGTAATGCTTTAATCATTAGCAAAACTCTGATACAAAAACTTCAACAATTATCTCAATCCAAAATAAAAAAAACTCTGCATCGTTGCAATAATAATTCATTACACATCAATCAAAATTATTTCATATCTTTTAACAATTGAATAATAAACAGAAAATTTATCAAAAAATAAGTTTAGTCCTCTCATTAATACAAAATGACAGTCCAAGCTGTATAAATTCAAAAAAAAAAAAATACCAATACCATCAGTAATTAAAATAATATTCTCAATGAATATGAATGAATAAAAAAAAAAAATAGCAAGGTGAGACACAATTCAAGCCAATGGCACAGTTGCATTCAATTATTTTACAAATAGAAGGTAACAGATAGTGCAGATGGCATATAAAATATCTTTAACTGTGTGTATGACTGCATATATATATATAAACTAGTTTGTATTTAGCAATAGTAATAATAAATAAAAAAAGAAATAAAAGAAAAAAAAACATCTGGATGTGATAGTGTAGCGTCAAGTACATACAATTGTAGTCTAATAAAGTATTGTCTCTATGGTTAATCACACGTGACGACCTCGAGGATCCTCGTGGTGAATTTTGCTTTAAGTTCCCGCGACATAAGTTTGTGTGACGTATGGTAAAATGCCGCACGAGATTGTGATAATCAATCGTGTGCTGTAGTATCGCAAGAGTCACTACGTATCAAGCAAGAGAGTGCGAAAATAATTGAAAGACGAAGAGAGTGGAGAGTATAAGCGCGATAAAGAAAGCGTATAAAATATATAATAAGTGTAAGTGAGCGCGCAAGACTTGATCGAGCCCCCAACAATTCACGATTGTGATTGGTTGAATCGCTCATGCGTTTCCTTCACCACTCACCGTCACTGATACTTTTACGCCACATACATATGTATAAGTATCGTATGAGCGTAGTAGATAATATATCATATTGGTGAATATGACTTTCTCAATAAACTCAAACCGGTCGAGCGAGATAATAAGGAAAAAAAAAAAAATTTAAGTGATATTCATCATCGAACATTTTTCGTCATCCTAGCAATGACGTAGATATAAACTCAACTATAAATAATTTAATTTCACTTTTCTTGAGATATTACACGTGTTTATGATTATTTTAAACAGCAGTTCAAAAGTCACGTGGACAATATTGAAATATCTAAAATTTAAATCCAGTAAATAAATAATAATTATTAAACAATTAAGAAAAAAATTATTAATTCATTGTTGATGTAATTATTGAATGCTATCCAATGACAAATGACTAATTGAAAAGATTCTCTGTCAGACACTGCGTCGACTTCATATATTTGGCACGAACAATATTTAATTGTGAAACAAAAATGTTCTTATGATATATAAATATATTTTGTTAATATAACAATGCAAAGAGGAGAGAAGAGAAAAAAAAAACAAATTCTTTATATAAGTATTTGAAACCTTCCGTTGAAAAAGGGACAAAGTGGTCAATCAACGTGTGACATGTATTATTAATGCTGGTAGTAGTAGTTATTGGTATATAAACCATCATCTGTCTCCATTTTATCTATCCAAGTGACAGCAACGACCTTCTCTCTCTCGTTATTCTATTGCGTTACATATTTAATCGAATAAAGTGGCTATTGAACCATTTCAAGAGTTGAAGAAAATGTGCATGAAAAAAATCACCAGGCTTTGAGAGCATGATATGATGCCTAATGTTGTCACTTTGTTCACTACATATATAAATATAGTTGAGGGGGATATAGTGATTTGAATAATCCGACGCGTCGCTGTCAAAAGCGTTTAAACGTCAATCATTTAATTTGCTATTTTTAGCCGGAAATAGGTCGTGCAATCGTAGGGACAGGAATACGTATGGTCACTATAGACGACAAATACATTAAAGACACTGCTCTTAACATTTATTACATCAATGTGTGTGTGTGTGTGTGTGTGTACAGCGTGCCATTCAACACGTACACCATCACATGTGTATTATACGTATAATTCCTGATTGAACGCACTGATTACATATTTATTATTATATATATATTTAATTATTACTGGAGAACGCGGATACAATGAATTATCAACGTTATTAAAACTATAAATGGCCGAGGGAGTTTAATGAGTTGAGTTATTGCTAATAATGATCATCCGACTTTACTAGCTCAATACTTATTAATGTCTACTCATGAATAATCGAATCACTCGTTATCGTATTCATTAGCGCACAGATGTTTATACGTAAGACGAAATTAATTTCTGCACGTGACTTAATATCATAATGACACAATCAAATGATTGTAGAACATAATGTGAATATATATATGTAACAGGGCCATTAGTATTATAATTATAATGTGGTTATTTCATACATTTAAAACCGGAAAACTATCGATCAATGTCCCAAGGAATACCACATGTGCAAGAAATTATACAATTGTACGTGGTAAATGTAGACAAAATGTTGTGGATATTATGCAAAATGTGATGAATAAGTTTAAATTCTTGTGGCTTGATGTATGGCCTCGTGTAATAAATTTAATACAACTGAGAGGCAAATTAAATTGGAAGATACAGAGGTATTTTTGCAATATTGTGAGACAAATGTTGTGAGAAAAAAGAAGTTGAAAAGAAAATGAATATTATTGTTTTGACTATTATTATTCGTTTATCAACATTGGATATAAATAATAAAGTAGATGGTATTTTCAAATGATACAGTGCAAGGCAACAGAAAGGAGTTCAAGAGTATGTGCACCTTATGGCGCAACTGTTGAGTTTCGTTTCGTCAGCTTTCGCTACGAATGCCGAAGCCAAATGCTATACCTTTCTTCTCCTATCCTAACCATTCAACCACAACTAATTCTCCTCATTCGCCTTCCCCTAAAATCCCTTCTCTCTATCTCTTTACCAAGTCCTCACACTGTATCGTTTTATTGCAAGAAAAATTGAACAAATTGATAAATTACCATTGGGCTAGCTGATCGACCGTTGATTAAATCACTTTTCGAATTATCACACGGACTTTGAGTGCATTGAAGGTATAAGCGAGAAGATTGCAACTTCCTGCGATAAAAATGATTCTTTTATGATGTACATACACAGTCATGTTTAATGCACCAACCATGAACGTGTACATTCTTTTGTTTAAAACAACTGTGACTTGTGGAAAAACATGGGTAACAATATATCTTCATATAATTATGATGGAGAAGTGGCAGTTGTCATTTAAGAAAAATTGTGCAATTCAATAATGACATTATGTACCACGGGCCATTCTACTTATCGTTGATTAAAGTTTATAACGTGGTCGTTTGTCATGAAATAATGAATCGTTGTTGTTATATATAAATTTACCAAGGTCTTTATCACGCTACTGCAGGGTGTATATAACTTAATGAATATTCATTAGTAATAAACATCAATTTACCTAACAATTATCTGTTGTCACATCCGTCTATCGATCACTTGTATTATTCAACACACAGACAAGTTTTTCATTAATGAGAATGAACGATTCTCAGACCACTTACAGTGCATCACTTGAATACCTACAATGACCCACCTCTTTGCGCCAATTAGTTGCTAAAATTATTGGCACTTTCATATATATATTTCAACGAGGAATATATATATATATATATGTGAGTCTATGTCAACACAGATAAGATAAATATGAGGGATAATATACCAATTATACACTGATAACACTCCAACAATAACCGCCGTTTTTATTTGTCTTTTATCGCGAACACGACGATGCTAAAGTAACAACTGGCTGAATGATAAAGGACTGAGGGCTGAACCCATGAACATGATGAGAATCAACTCACTGGCAATATAATGAGCGTTAACGAACGGTATATGTCCGTATATATTGGTGGGACCATCGCATACCAGTAATGTGACCGGTGGCGATCCCTCAAGTAGCCTATTAACAGTTCGAACATTACTCATCGTCATCATGTACGTATATTCCAAGATTGATAACCTGAAAATGTCTTTACTAATATATGACGTCAATCAAGAGGCCTACGTGCAATCGCAATATAACCGGTTCCACAGTATACACATATAAACGTCATATATATGTTTTTTTTTCCCTATTTTATTTTGTTGACTCATCGCCTGTGTGAATATTCGGCACTAACTCGAGCTATTTGTGTGTGAGTAGGTAACTGAATGTCTTCAAGGAATTATCAATGTCCATCTATGTTCTATCAATGAAATTGTCTTTTGGTATCTTGCGATAATTCTAACGTAAAATATCGAATTTCATTGTCCATTAATAAATTCGGTTGGGTAAGATAATATGACAGTTTTAGGATACTGAAGATCAAGTGAATTATCACAGTTGGAGTTGGTATAGAGAAGAATGTTGAGGAATGGAATAATTTTTGCTTGATGTGTAAAAAAAGCAAATTTGAGATATTAAAACAATTTTGGAAGTTAAAGCTCTTCTTATTGCCCCAATAAGAGAAGAGAATTTGTGTCAAATTAAAATTATCTATAGCTTACTATTATCTAATAGAATGGTCATAAAAAATATCTATCGTTCCATTAAAAATAGTTTCCGATAGATAATTATTTAATTTTAACGAAATAGCACAAAATTGAATCGAGATAATTTGGAATGAATGTAACGTGTTCTTGTTAGATTTACCTTGAAGATTGATATAATAAATTAATGATCAAGGGAGTTTTTATCTATTCATAATTCATATACGATAGTACAATTATGTTTGGGAATACAAATTCCATGATAATAGAGATAACTCTAGTTACACAGGAATTGTTTCCCATGGAACCATTACTGTACAACCAAAATAAATAGATTTAAACCTTCACTGTTTACTGTATTTAACAATGAGAGGAGTGAAATTGGCGCTAAGATTCAACAATTCATGTTTGTTCACCTGAGAAAAAATTTAGTTATCTTTTCCATAGAACTCATTGTGCTGAATGTATTGCTCATTTCGATAAGCTGTTGATTCTTCATGCTTATCAGCAGATAAACTCTTCTATGACAATTCATGAATATATGCATGAAGAATCAATTTCTTCAACGCATTAATGAGTAATTATCAGACCCAGTCATTTCATTACGCTATTTCTATTTGTGGTGGTCATAATAATTATACCACTCTCAATACTCGCACCTGCATAATTATTTTCGTCTCATCAACTCAAAAATGAACAAATAATCGCTGAAACAAAAGTGATTTGTCAACTAGTGCGAACACAAATGAGAACAAAGAAAATGTGTCCTTGTAAAAAAACACAATCTTCACAATTCAATTGTGTTTTGTTACTTTCGAATGTATTCATAAACTGTAAGAAAACAAAAAATACAAAATTTGACAAACTATTTATAGGCATATTCTTATGCGAACAGGAATTATAAATTCAAAATGAACATGTAACAAATCATACAAATTTAAACAAACAAAAACAATCACAAAGAATATAATATACATTGTTTAACAATTATTACTCACTTTTTATCAAGCAATCGATATCGAACCAATTTCTCATTGATTACCCCACATACGTTACGCGTTGAGGGTTTATTATTAATCCCAAACTGAGATCGCATTCGTTGAAATAGGATATTGTTATAACGCTGGTGCGAATAATTCACAGGGTTGGCTGCTACTGCTGCACCCCGACTTTTTCGCGCAACTATTAACATGTCGCCAAAAAAAAAAACAGATGAACAAATGAGGATAAAAATTATTATGATTCTCTTGATTTATCGTTGATTGTCATCATTATTCAATCGAAATAATTCCATTGCACTGCTTCAATACAGTCATAACCCCACTTTTTTTCGAGTAACAAGAAAAAACAGAATTATTTATGAACAAAAAAGTGTCGCAATGTTTAGAATTATATCACAAATAATAATACGGAATTTTATTTTACGATTCACTGATAAAAATCACATAATCGTCTTATTCTATTTCTTTTTTTTTCTATGAATTGCGTTGATTTATTAAATGAAACACCTACACTTATTGTTCTGAGATTACACACAGATAATGATAGTCGTAATAGAATAATAAAACAATTAGATGGAATAAAAATGTCACTCCCTCAATGTACACAAGTGGACTAAAAAGTGTCTCATGGCTGCGTTCATGTGTGCGTTGGCTGCTTCAAGAAATTCCGATTTTTTAATGTCGGTTTGAACAGTCGATTTTTCATGAATTCGACAAATCCCTGTGAGTCAATGTGTAAATGTGTACGAGGGGGATGCGGAGCTGTATTGAAATGTGAGGATTGTAAAATGGCGGATGTTCATTGGTGGATTCTGTAAGTACTGAATTTCATTGGCGGTTAATTAAAGCGCGGGTAATTTTTTGAATTTTGAAATGCATGTTTACTTACCTGCATCCTTTTTTTTTTCGTGACTTTTGTTAATTAATTTGAAATGAGATTGCTGCTATGAAATTGCAGGGAATTCAAATTTGTAGAGTTAAATCAAATTGTTATTTCATTATTATTTATTGATAATATGAGGGAGAAAATGATGAGAGAGAGATAACAGAAAGAGAGGTAGGATGAAGGATTGGGAAGTTGAAGAGTTGACTAGAACTTGACCACGAATTTTTGAGCACAGCAAATGAACTAGTTTTCTCATAGTGTGACAGTAGGCCAGAGAAAATCATTACCATGATCGTTATCATTATGGTATTTATTTGTTGTAGGTCTTTAAGTTATTACAAAAGAGGTCAAAGCAAATGAATAAGCATGAATAAAAATAATTGTTTGGTAAAAAATGTTTAATCACCCAAAAAATTAGGTGAAGATACACAAGTACTACATTATTATTTGTTCTCTAAACATTATCACTGGACACCATCAAATGAATAGTTATTAAAAAATTTTAGCTTATTGCAAAAAAAATTTACAATTGCTCGAATAATGCTGATTAATACTGAACGGTCAACGCCACTAATCATAAGTGGTGCGCATATTCATTTAAAATAAAAAATTCGTTGTCGAAAAAAATTAAGAACCGATTGAAAATTGTTTAAAAATTCCATTGTATAACAACAAATTGGTCGATATTTCAATAATAAATACAAGCGATATATATAGTTCTATTAAGTTTGAGATGAAATTCGCTTATAGTGTATATGTAATGTGTTGAAAAGTGAATGTATGACTTATGTAATGAACGAACACAGTATATAATATGTACACGAAAATATATAGCTACGATGCTCGTTATGATTTTTTTGTACAAAATAACATGATCTGTTAATGATGATTGATCTGCTGTTATTAATATTCAAGTATAAATAATTTCAATGCATCATTTTATGAAGTTTTAAAATTTTTCCCAAACGTTGTTTCGCTGTTTTCATTCCTTTTCTCGGTTTACGTTCTGTAAAATATATTTTTAGTCAACGTAAAAATGCAGAAATAAATATAAATACATGACAGAAAAATTATGAAACAAGACAAAAATGAAAAAATAATTATAACTCACCAACAGGAATTGGCGCTGCTAACTTTGCTTTGACGTCTTTCAATCTATTTGGACTGGTTAGAATTGAATTGAAGCCACTGGGCAGTTCGGGCGGTTCAGTATTGTGTTTTATAGGACTTGTAACAGGATTTACTCCATTCACTGGTAATTTTTTCTTCGGTTTCTTCAATGGTCGCTTCGTGCCAGTCTATTAATAAGAACAATATGATATTAAATCAACATGAAAATATGAAGGGCAATTTTTAAAATACATATGGGCATAAACGCACTGGATGTTTCGCTCGTTTTGCAGCTGCAGCTTCCAATCCCTTCTCCACCGAAGTTTTTTTTGCGCCATCACGAGCAGGTCGATTAGTTTTCGGTAACAACGGGCCAACTCGCGCTTTAGGATTCCATGCCTCATCGACACGTCTTTTTCCACGGGGTTTGAAAATATATTCTTCATCATCAGAAGCATCTAACGCCGGATAAACTATACGAACAAATATCAACATTACTAATAAATTTCTACTCATTAAATGATGTAAATTCATATAGACTTCGAAAAAAATAATTGACATACTGAAATCTTCATCTTGATGGACTTTATCGATATTCTCGATTGATTGATCATCCTCATCATCCTCATAGTGAACTCTCTTAGTGGATTTCCCAGTTTTTTTAGCACCCTCAGAATCATTAGAGTAACATTGCTCACTGATGGATAACATCCCCGCAATCGCCTCACGCGTTGATGGTGAAGCCCTGCCAGAACTGACCGTTTTCAATTTATAAATACAAGACATCGATGAAATAAAAGTAACCCATTCGCTATTTTATCGAACAAGACTTCATTCCAACGTTACGGTATATGTGTGAGTGTGTGTGTGCATATTCATATCTATACACTTCATACACATATTGTGTGTCGAGGAAGCGGAGAAAAATTATCAGTTACATAATCAACTAGAATATGGTGTGACTGGCTGTCAATAATGTATACTTACCCAATGGGAGGTGGATTTGCTGGTTGATTCTGTGCAGCTATCGACGGTGTCCTTAAATGAACAAAAACAGGTATATATATGGATTGCAAATTACGAAATCTTTACATTGACGCGACAGTGCGCAATGATTACAAAAAGTATGTCATTTACCCAGTGTCTATCCGCGTACCAGTCGAAGATAGTGTGTAAGCCGACGCTTTCAAGAGCTCCTCTATACCATTTTTCGGCGCTTCACCCGCTACATCAATATCTGTGGTAATCGCTTGATTCATTGATTTTTTGGATTTTTTACGAGTGCTGCATTTCGATTTCTTACGTTTGGGGCCTTCATCAATTGTAAAGCCGTTTCCAATATCACTTTCATTACTACCATCATGAAAATCATAAATAGAACTTTGTTTCCAAGTGAATTCTTTCGATGTTTCAACCGAAGGATCTATGGCAAAATTCCCGTAAACATTGCCTTTATCATTGGTACTACGCACAACTTCATTATCACCGAGTTTGAATCTGATTACAGTTGGACTTTGTTTTCCGGCTTTACTCAAGCGTTTTTGACTTTGAGATGATTCTTTTTGTTTATTATCTGGCATTTCAGCGCAAATTGATTTACTAAATACATAAGTAACTGGTTTAGGCAGAGTTATTTTCAAACAAGCTTTAATTGGTGATTGTTTTTTTGTTGAACGCTCTGACTCAACCTTATTTAATTTTGCTTTGAACGCGTTTTCTGAAATTCGATCAACAGCCTCATAATTAATGAAATCTTTATTGATCGGCTTCTTTTTTTTTCTTTTACTTTCACGTTCTGGCTTGGGTGGATTGAGAGCGATTAGATATCGCTCGGCATGTCGTATCTCTTTGCTGAATTCTTTGATCAATTTTTGACTGTGAACAGTTTCAGGTATTTGACTCCGGCTGAGCGTGTTATACTGAAAAATTCGGTGCGTTATCAGACAATAAGTCATAATTATATCGCAAATACCAAAACTATGAGTCAATCACTCACGTCTTTATCTGTATTCCACTGCTTTAATGCGCTTAATAGAGCTTTAACCCCTAATAAAAAATAGGACGGACATTTTTTTTCATCATGATTCAATTCTTTTAGCTCTTTCAGCAATCGTTTTGCTGCAAACCAATTGATTGTTTCAAAACCAGGATATTGAAATTTTTGTGGTGTTTTCATTTTCCGTTCCAACTCATAAATCCTGTAAATTTGATGATATAATAAGTTTGAATGATTATATGCATTCAAAACTACGCGAAGAAAACCCAAATTACTGACTGTATCTGCATAGGAATGTTTAAACTATGAACAAAATTGCCACCAAATACAATCGAATCGACTGGAGTTAACACAGCATGAATCCATCCAGTGGGTATCATCATTGTTTGACCTTCTTTGATAACACATTTGTAGCATGCATCAGCCTGATCACCAAAAAATGTTTCGCTTTGTGTTGAGCTGCTCATCCACTGTTGATACAACTGTAGATTGGCCGGTGTAGGTCGAATAAGATAAAACACTTTTTCTCCACGTAAAACATGATACCAGACTGACGTTCCACCAAAGTCGATATGAAAATCAGTGAAACTATCTTTTGTTCCCATTAGACAATATTTTTGAACTTCTGGACGTTTGAGTTCACTATTTTCTGGCAAATCACGTGGCCAAACTGAATTCACCCAATCAAGTTTTCGTGCAATGTATGGAGCTTCTACCATTGGCGAGAGACTGTAAATATGTATAAGATATTTTCATCATGAAAATTCATCAATACATATATATGTTTATGATGGAAAGCTAAATGTACCCAGTGTTTGTAAATTCCAAACTTATAACATTGAACACTCTAGTTTTATTCGGATCGTTGTAATATTCCACAAAGTCACGTAGTTTCATTCGAAGATTACTTTGTCTTGTCACATCAATCACATCCATTTCTCTATCACCACCTGAAACGAATTGATAATCATTAGAACATCAGTCATAGAATTCTCCGAATAAAAATCACCACCAAGATAGATAAAAATTAATCTTAATTACCAATATAACTCTCAACATCATAAACACTAAAATTCGAGGGTGGCAGCGTCATTTCGAGACCATCTTTACCATCAACGATGATAGGTGTGTCGAATCCATTTGTTTGTAAATACGGTAATGTCAATTGTTGACCTCTCACATGTTTCACAACTTCATCAGCTTTAGGAAAATGTCGCGATTTCAATTCTCTTATAAAAACTGGTGTTCCCGTTTGTACTGGCTTTGTTTCTGTATTTGCCTCAGTGTATTCATGACGATGCCAATTCAATCTGATTTTAGGAATCGATGGTCCAGCAATTGATTCACAACTTGGACAATGATATTTATCCAAGTCCATTGACATATATTCCTTGATATTGATGCACCTAATAACATTAACAAAGAATTAATTAGCCACGCTATCAACAATAGGTTATGTTGCCCACAACAAACATTGACTATTGGCATATCCATAGCTGACTGAAATTCAAATAAAATTAGACTACAATGAAATTGATACATAAAAGTATCAACAACTACATTAACTCGACATACTTTTAGTGATGTTGTGCACTTCTGACTTTTTTAGTTAGAAACTCGTCGAACCTTAAACCATAACATGAAGGGAAAAAAACACAACTCACCCTCCATGATACCATTTTTTACAAATATCACATTCTATCATAAATTGTTCAGGTTCATATGATTGACCACACACACAATAAGTCGTTATTTCTTCCATTATTGTTGTTAATTCGCTCATATTTATTGTTTTAATTGGTCAATACTCCAAACGAGTTCCACCTCGTTCTGAACAACCCAGGGAATATTATACATATGCATAATAATGCTGATGGCTTTATATGGAAGGTTGGTCAATGTATGACGATTGAATTTATTTAGTAACGACCTCTGCCAATTACAATGAAACAACTTTGCGATTCTACTTTATCGACTGAGTCGGGAATTCGACGTGCGCGCTATATTGGCGGGAATTGTATTATCATCTGAACAATAGAGAAAAATATGAGATAATCAACACAATATTGTTGATGAATTCATTATTATTTAAGAACAAATCCATCATATTTAATCAAATAAGTGTTTTTTTGGTGAAAAAAAATTACTGACCAATAATGGTTATTATTAAAAAATGGAATTTTCTGAACTAAGTAATATTTTGATTATGAATGTTGTTAGTGGAACCTTGTCATAACAGCTCCAGTGGCGCAATTGGTTAGCGCACGGTACTTATAAGACAGTGTTCGTGAGCAATGCCGGGGTTGTGAGTTCGAGCCTCACCTGGAGCATTTTTTTACACCGTTTTTCAAATGTCGTAATGTGTTACAACACTGCATTTCCTCTATGCACATTGTATATATATATGATGTATGTTATTATTAATGAATTTGCTGACGCAATATTTCCTGTTAGCTGTTGGAAAGCAGCTTGTTAATAATTACAGTTGTTGGAAATGTTTGCTGCTATTTTTACAATAATATATATGTATATATTTATGTATTTATATTACCACCACACAGTATGTAATTACTTTTGTTTATTTAAGAGATTGTTGATTTCGAAAGATTTATCGTACAATGAGTGCAACTGTTTATAAAATAAAAATCTAATTTGAAGACAGTAAAAACGTAACGCAAGGTGCAGATAAATGCTAAATTTTCATTAATATATATATAATAGACCTTATATATTTTTTACTCTATTAATCTTCTATTGCTTCCATCATCTCTTGATTAATATAAATGAATTCTGAATAACATCCAATTGTCAAACATAACTAACATAGATAATTTCTTTATTTATCGCATAAATTTTAATTAGAGTATGGCAGTTATATTTTCATAATTTTACTCATTTTTTTAATGCAATGAAAAGTTTCAATATGATAAAACTGATAAAGAGTTCACAATGATTAATTAATTAATAATCCATCTAATGTTTTATTTTTTTCTTATTTTTTCAGAAATTTTGAAAAGTTACCTATTACTCTCATTAACCATTACATAAATATTATAACTTTTACTTTTTTTTCATTGTATTATTTTGTTTTTTTATTTTTTACCTAACATCTACTAATACACTTTTTTTTCTCAAACTTTTCGGAACATTTAATACTTTTCATTTGGTTGTTTGATCTCAATTTATATTTGTTTGTTATCATTTTTCGATTTTCACTTTATTTTTATACTTTTGCTTCTGTGGACCTCCCATAAACACTACAAATATCGTCACTTCCTGTATATATCTATCTACATTAATTAAAATTTAATATTTTGTTTTTTTTTGCCATTTTTTTTTCATTAATTTTTTGTTTTTTTGACTTTTTCATTCATGTATCTATAATAATCTCTGTAGAATTATTTATATATGGAAAAAGATGAGTTTATTAACTACTATTATACTCGATTAACTTCAATAACGACTTTTTGTTTTGTTTTTTTTCATAATTAGATATATATGAAAAAAAA
Organism: Meteorus colon; assembly: GCA_030523085.1. Classification (NCBI taxonomy): domain Eukaryota; kingdom Metazoa; phylum Arthropoda; class Insecta; order Hymenoptera; family Braconidae; genus Meteorus; species Meteorus colon. Next base: position 33,709 of record JAPYZH010000256.1, read on the forward strand.
AAAATCCAACAATTTATGATTTTATGTTTTATTTTGTGATTTAATTCATTCAAGTCCCATTCGATTCATTTACTTGAGCGCACGACTTCTTCGTTATTTATTACACAAGTGTGAAACTGACCTATTGCATTGTAATTTTTATATTACGTATATTTATATATAATTTGAATTTATAATTATATATCGCATTGCGATAAATTCATACGTATGACAGAGAAATATGAGGAGAAGAGCCAAGAGTTTGTGCCTTTCTAGCTTGCCCATGTATAAATTAATATTTTGCAGCTTTTGTTTTATCACAGCCAAATCTATTCACATATTAGTATCGCGTAATTGCACACGTACAATATGTATTTATACATATTTTCCAGCCGTATATATTAATATATTGATTATTCATTGATGATTTAGTTTTTGGTAGTACAAAGTCGGCGAGAAGGCCGTGAAAATCGTCCATTGTAGTAATTCATAATAATCATTCATGTAGCAATCTACAGACACTGTTCGATTATATTATGAGTTAATCATTCAACTAATTCATTCTATTCTGTTTTTTTTTTAAATTAATAATATGTACGAGCTAGATGAAAAAACAGGAACTCTTCTCCAAAATTCCTTGACAATTTCGAGTGTATATGAGTATTTGTAAGTGTTTTCTGTGTCAATGATAATCATTAATTTTAAATCAAATCCTTGTTTGAAGCTGCAGGAAAGAAAAAAAATTCTCTATTCCACTTTTCTATTGTATTCTTCAAATAAAGAGACAGACTATTCAATTCTACTTCTATTATTTCGTATTTTTTCTCATTTCGGCAGCTCGGTTTGTAATGTACAACTTTTGTATGATTTAATTATATTTTTGTATACGAAGTGCGCCCACATCAACTACACGCCATAGATGGGGGAAACTATATTAATTTCTTATGAGTGCCAGCTAAATCATCTACTTTACTTTCCAACGTTATGGAATAACGACGGGGTATATATGCATATGTCTTTCTAAATTTCATGTTTATCATCCGCGTGTATGTTGTGTATGCAGTTATTGTGTCGTGTATGTTCTATATTTTCTTTTCTTTTTCCTCAGTGTTTGAAATTTAATTGAATTGTCGTATGATGACGTAGCAGTATGCATATAATTTATGACATACCAGAACCACCGGAAATTTTCGTATCCTTTTCTTCTTTTTAATGGGAGTTTTAACGCCGTCCCGATGCGACGCTCAGGCATTTGTACAACAACAGTTTTAATTTTTAAAGCTTTACTTTTGTTTGAAAGGGATGTGAGGACTTTTCTTTCTTTTCTTCACTAATTCTGAAACATATCCGCAGTCGGATTGTTAAAGATAAATCATATATATATATGATTTAAGGCGAATAATATAACGACACACAGTATAGGCATTGGTCCATAATGAGTAATTGAGGTGAAATTCACGCACTTTTTCGATGGCGATTCCCTACACATTTCGTGCAAATCCCTTAATTATAATCCTCGTCGTAAATAATAATTCATACTTTTCACAATTTGAATATGTGAAAAATAATAAAGAATACATACGGCGAGTTAAATTAGTGGACGGCGAAAGTGCATGTAACGTTGTGTCAAATGTCGCTAGACAGTTGTCTCCCGGTCAACGTGAATATATTCCACGAAACCGGGAGATTGTTGTCAGGAACCAAGAAGTGATTCTTCAGTAGGTGCTCTTCGTGGCCTATCTCCAGATCTTCCCAACTCATCATTGAAGCAAAGTCGTTTCGTTCGAGCTCTTGATCTAGAATATCATTCACCAATGAATTCTTATCAATTGATAGACGGCAAACAACAGAGAAATATTTGACAATTCAATGAAATACTCACTTGCACATCAGTATTGTTAATAAGCACGCAAACGCCGTGATGATTCCAGCAACACCGGCAACTGCTAGCCACATTCCCGGTGGAAGCAAACCTAACAATCGCGCACCACTTCCGCAATTTGCTTCATCATGACCTGATGGACAATGTACTCTGCCGTCACACCAAAGACTTGCAGCGATGCATGCGCCAAGTTCAGGACACGTATGAAGACAATCACCTGTACCGAGTGTGTCATTCTCAACCACTCGTCCAGGCAATCGCAATTGCCGTCGTAAAGCTGAGCGACTTTTAGAAATTTCTAACCATGATGCTGCTGCTTGACCAGATTCACGTGGAATGAACTCAATTAAAAGCGCTGCGGGACGTGGTGGCGCTAACCAATGTTCATCAGAATTTCCCGCAGCAATCAACCACTCCTCAGAAAATACGTGGACCGTGTAATCACGAGCGCCAGGCTCGGCTGGGCACACGACTTTTAGGAGTTTCGCTGGCCATCCAGAGTAAAGAAGAATTCTATTGGTCGTTGGACACTTGTTTGTAGGATCCGATGAATCTGAAGAGGCTTGTTGATGTGCGGGCATTGAAGATAATGATGATGAAAAGGAGGAGGAAGAAGAAGAAGATGAGGACGAAGGCGATAGCATTGGTGTAATTGGATCTAGTGGCATAAACCAGCCCCAAGTGAGTATAAACAATGATCGGTTGTCTCGTGCTTCAACAAGCCAAGGCATTCCCTCGCAATAGATGTCTGGTCTTGATAGCGGTGGCGTTACGAATCTCAACTCACCACCTACATAAAATAAATTCAAATATTAATTTACATAATTTCACGGCAGTTCGAGTGATGATTATGCGGTAGAGCGGATAAGGAAGCGCCCCATTCACTTTAACTGCATTATTTGTATATCTATTCATGGATGATTCAAGGAGACGAGCCACCCGATTAAAGTGATATATACCATCATAGAATGTATATATACTGATGCTATTGTACGAATAATACCCCTTCAGGCCTAAAGTGGCTTATCAGATGAGTATCTTGCTTGCCAACTATCGACAGTTTTCCATTAATCCCGACTAATATAGGTGCAACGTACCGTACAATATTTTTCTCAAAGTATATATATATATAATATTAATATATAAACGAGACAGGCGTAATATCGAATGGTAGCTTAAAAAAGACGATGATATTTTCTCTCACCTTCACCACGTAATCGCTGCTTTCTCGGGCATTCAGGCATGCGAATAAGCTCAAAGCTGGCGTAGAAATAGAGAGTCTCAAAGTCCTCGTAAGGCGCTTGCTGATTTACGACAAAAGTAATTTCCAATGCTTTACCGGAAGATATATGAGTAAATGGTAAGTGTGATGTGTTATCACAAAGACAAGCCCTTGGTAATTTAACATCACGCCATGGTACTTCATACAATGTCAATTTTGCATCACGCGTTCCTATTTCTGGAAGACATTTCGGCCGTCCCGTATGTAGATCCGGCTCACTAATACAATTTGTCGCATCACCAACACTCACATTGTGGATTGTTAATCTAATACGTTCACCAGCGCCTGCTTCAATTCTGTATGCACATTCGAGTTTAGATTGACCACCACGACCAAACAAACGTACATCACGGGGAGATGTCACTTCACCACTCCGTACACGTCGCCAAATTCTACTGCAAACTCCCTCCTCCCATTGCTCACCACCTTGCAGAGTTGATATAAATTCGTAGCGTGCCTGTGAAAATTAAATTAAGTTTCAAATTAAATGTGGTGCATTTTCGATTTAATTTAATGTAATTTTCACATGTGCTGTACCTGAAAGTTGATCGTACGAAGAGCTGTTCCCAAGAGAGTTTCCATTCGCAATGAAAGTGTTGGCGTGACTGTGAGATAACTCTCATGCATTGTACAGGGCCGAGTTGTTCTTGTTAAATTTCTTAATGCTGCATGAGCACACAATCTTGGAGTATTATCGCATAAACTCACGATAGACATACCCGAACTCGGTGGCCCGTCCCACAATGTCATTTTAACCGCACACTGACGATTATCATCATTATTAGTGTTATTATTTTCACTTAATTGGAAAGTACTAGCATTATTATCCATTCCTAATGTCAAATCACGTTGTGTATATGACGAGAAATAAATCCAAACCCGATCACCAACTGAACCGCGAATATTCCATGTACAAACAGAACCCAATGGCAATGTGTGTTGCGGTGCACGAAATATCCCACTTCGTTTTGTCGTGTCATTCACGAAAAAGTGACAGCCTTGGTCACCGCGCGCATAATCATGTCCATCAGAATCAACATAAACGACTGGTACTTCAAGCTCTAGTCGCAGCGATGATGATCCTAGCGGAATGGCAAGTGGTGAACTACGGAATTCTATCAGCATTGCTGGACCTCGAGCTGTTATTCGTGGCAACGGACCACCACAATATACCAGCAATATTGCATCTTCAAGTCGGGGTCCGTCGCGGAAGACTAAACGATCTTTATCTCGTGGACAATCTTGCCACACACTCAATTTATTTGAATTATTTATGTGTTGTACCAACGAGTGATTATCATTAATACCATCAATTGAGGAAGCATTATTACTATTGTTAGAAGACATAAATGAAGGTCCGCTAAAACCCTGAAGACTTGAAACACCAGCAGTAATAGTGCTCGCTTTAATAGTTATCATTGCGTGTTTGCAAGTCGGCACGAATTTTTGCCGTACTGTAATAATACAACTGGCATTCCTAGGATATTCACCTGGATAATTGGGGCTTTGCACGCGGCACTGTTTCTTATGGCACTCGTAAAAATTCCGTGAACAATAAGTACCGGGAACGGGCGAACCACGTTCTATTGTTAGACCAGGTTCACCAAGACGTGATACAGCCTCATTACGTGAGATGAAACGATAACGCAGTCGAAATTCAAAGGGTACAGACGATGGAGCATGAAATAGTCTGATTGACGCGGTAACTGTTCTTGTTTCACTATAATATGAAGCACGTCCCTCGCCAGCACCACACCAAGAGCCTCCAGTGAAAGGTCTGCTGAGTTCTGCTAGTTGAAGTGAACCCTCAGGGCAGCTTGAGGAGAATGGCTCGTTGGAATCGCCGTTGATTGTCTCCAGTCGGCCAACGCTGAAGGCGTCCCACAGTAGCTGAACTAATTCTCCACGACCGGGTCCATCGGCAGTGAAGGTCAAGTGGCAGAAAAAAGGCAAACGTGCTTCAGTAGGTCGTGGAAGATCAAGCTCGTATGTTCGACCTTCTCGACCATGGTATGTGCGATTGCATGGAGTACAAAGTGGTGGTTCATCACTTCCATCGCCACAATCATCTCGTCCATTGCAATAAGCATCAAGTGGCACACATCTACCATCACGACAAGTCAATTCCGCTAATTCACAGTCGCTCATTGCGATTGGTATTTGCGGTGCCAACATTACTAATATCGTACTCCAAATGAATAGTGGGTCGACGTTTTGTCGTCGCCTTTTCCGTTTTTTCCTTGTTAAATCATGTACCACCGTCTTCCCATCGGCCGTCGGCATCTTCTGTGAAGCATAAAGCGTTCATATTTTTTTATCAACATATATGGACATAAATAATATGTGGAACAGATCGAAGATAATATCGATGACAGAAGGGCTTGAAAATCGAAGGACACAAGAGCCTACTTAGCTAATTTTGTCATACATTATTACGCTTCAAGTATACTTGTTGTTGAATTATTCATTTCTTGCTTTTGCTGAATTATATATTTGTTCTCGTATTTCAAGAAATCTCCCGGATTCACATGTCATAGTACAATGTTATTTTTAATAAGAAATGTATCTTTATAATGCATGAACTGTTATATCATTGATATAATCACACGTGTGTCAAACATACCACATACGAGCACGTGCAGTCAGCAGCAGCCGCAAACCGCAAGAGTACAAAACCCGTGAATAAATGATGAACCCGGGTAAACCAATTGTGTGATGACAGTGTTTGAGAATATAAATGATAGCTAAAAGACTTCACGAAATGAGCTTATTTAGAGTTGCGAATGTAACTGTAGAGCATACAAGTCGTGGGTATTGACCAAGCCCCTTCATCATGAGAGACTCGTCGACCCATTCGACATCGTGCGCGCTCGAAAAGGGTAGTATTACATATATTTGAATACTGATTTACCATAATTGAATGTGGGCGTGCTTCTCATCACAGACAGAAACCTTGTTTATACATATCAATGCATTGAATGGTGCGCCACAACTTTGAATATCTGGTTGTTGTTGAGTGTATCGTCATGATGAGCTTGAAAACTCGCGAATTATCACGGCCCGTGCCTATTGGGCGCAGCATCCGTAACTTTACCCGGGGCGAGACTAACACCGTCGCTTCCTTCGCTTACTGCCTGCGGACTCTTCGCACCCCTCTCACGTCTCTCGTTCTCTGTATTTCTCTCGAGCCTTCACTCTCCTCACTTCGCCCGCACCTCACCACTTTGCTCTCTTGCAACCCTTGCGCCAACGCGAACGACCTCAGCCAACTTGACCGCCGGCTGAATGGCAAGTTACCTTCTATGTGAACTGCATTTGTATGTCCCCACCATATCCACCCTCAAAAGCCGCATCTATCTCTTCCATACGCAGAATCGTGCAAATTTGTTCGCGCCCCGTTGACGAACAACTTCTATTCGAGTGTGTGCGTGTTTGTACTCAGAGCACCAACGCGGTTGTAATGTCCATTTTGAGGACGGTATGTTATGTTCATTATTATTATTTTGGTATTATGTTTTTTTCTTTTTTCAAACTGCAAAAACAATGTCAGGACAATATGCGGCGACACGGAAGTGCATTGATCTCCCTGGTGCATCGGAATTGATGAGTGTATGCTTGACACGTAGTGGCAATTTGTTTTTTTTTTCCATTTTTACAGCAGGGACATATTTGCTATAACGAGAGAACGCAGATGGTTGGGGTAGAGACCAACCAAAACCATCAAGCTGTCTCGGGGTTGCTTCTCTGAACGCGATGAATCGATCGCCTGTGCCTGCCTCATCCACCCACACATAAACTTAACTCTCATACTTGTATAACTCGCTCACATATCCATTCGTTCTCGTGTATATGTAATAGAATTTCGCAATCGTCACAGATGCTCTCCCCATCCAACATCTCTGAGTGAATCGAAATATTCGTTGTACATGGGTGTGTATATACGTTTACATGGGGGATTTCTACGATTCAATCTCCTCTCAATCTGCAACTTCTTCCTTCTGGTAAATGTCGTTCTGTTTGCGTAAGGAAATCAGGTCGCGAGGCTGTTAAGAAGAATGATAAAACTCAATTAAGAATAATTTTCTTTTTCCGTTTTGTTAACAAATACACAAAAAGTTTGGCCATTGCATATTTTTATTTAATTTTTTTATTCGCTTCTTACAATATCTTTTTTTTTTAATTTTTGTAATCATAATAAATAATTAGTACGCGAATCAATTTTTATACAACTTAATGTTATCAATATTGTTGTTCGAGATCTATGTGGAGTTTGGATTCACAACAAAAACACATTTATCACCAATATTTACAATACCCTTCGAAAACACGATGAATAAAAACTACACATATCGTTATTTGTCATTGAACCACAGAAAAGGGAATCATCACATCACTCACGGCATCTATCAGTCTTTTTGGGTTAATAAAACAGGCGTGTATGTGAGGAAAAAAAATTGGGTACAATAGAGAATAGAAAAGAAAACTCATCTGTTTTTAAAAAGCGTAGCGAGTTCTAATGTCTTCCAATTTTTTCGATACTTCTGATGCCACTCTTTCAAGGTCACCAGCGATACTTCTCTGTTTGGCCGGCTCAATAGAATTAAATTGTTCACAAAGATCACCATCAATGACATTTTTGACTGGATAATAATACGATCTGAAGGACAAATGATCACGACCGCACAGTGGTGGATGTTCTGAGCGCATATGCATCTCCAAATGCTGGAAGAAATCGTGATCTTCGTGACTGGTGAATGGGACAAGAACACCAACAGTACCACTGAGTGTCGTATAAACAAGACTTTCAGAGCCTCCAGGGATAAGCGTAGCTTTTTGGAGTGACATCACAGTTTCACCAACGTGGAAACATGCAACAGTATCAGCTTTTTGACTGGCACCATTTAGCAACCCACGATCCCACAAAGCTTTATTACCAGTAGGATCCTCATCAACATCGTCATTGATTCCACTTGCGAGTCGTACAATGGCAATATTACCGAATTTATCGGCTGTGGCGACTGTGTCGTAATCCAGCACACATGTCGTTGTAATCCACCGTGGATGTGTATCATCAGCAAATACAATCAATTGATTCTCTTGTCGTTTATATCTCACTGCGTAAACTGACTCTTGTACATCGCTTACATAAATTCGCTGACCGACTGCATTAATTGACACAACAGCATTTGGTATATGTTTGTTTTCACACTTTCTAAGTAATTTTTTCTTTCCCATGTCATATAATCGTAACATTCTTCCAACTCCAACTAGAACACGTCCTTGGTAAGAGCATATCGCTAGTGGGATTTCGTCCACGAGTGTTTTATGTAGTAATTCAATACTCGTCCCTTCAGCATTCACTCTGGAAGAACAAGTTTCAACAAATATTAGTTATGTATTACTCTTTGAGTTTGAAAAGTGTCTTTGATCATAACTTCAAAACTCAGTACTGCAGGGTTATCATCAAGAGTGTACAGTTAGTGTGATATTGTCATCATTGTTGAAATCAGTTCATGGAAGAAGAAATATAAACAAAAAAAAGAAATTTGTACGTACTTGTAAGTGTATAAAAATCCACCACTTCCGACTCTAGGATTGAGTTGATATTCTTTGGCAACACCAACAATTAAGAATAGCTGATCCCCTTGATTGGCGAATTTAACAAGAGCCAAACAGAGCGCTGCATAATTTTGCTCCATTCGATGAACTTCAAAAGTTTGTCCAGTTGTTGGTGCCATAATTCTAATGAGTGACGCCCACAATCCTGGTCCAGCGCGTGGTGCACCAAATACTGCTTCATTGGGTTCTTCAGATAAAAATGCTTCAGCTAATTCACGGGCAACAGTCGCCTCTTCAGCGCCAGCAGCTTCTTGCATTTCTTCAGCCATTTGCAATCGTCGTTGTTGCTTAGTTTCTTCGGTATATGCATTATGTTCAGTTTCAATGAGCAATAAATTCGCAGAATCTGTATGTATCGCAAACTTCCGTGGGGTGTATTCAAGTGGAAAGCTAACTTGGTTAAATACAGCGCCCAACTTCTCGAGTGCTAAAATTCTGAGGGTATTTGTCGATATAGCGACAATGCCCTCGGGACATTGTTCAGAACTGAAGCCGGACGCAAACTCTAAACTTTCATAGGAAAGTGGTGTCAGATGAAAGCGATTTTGATAGTAATAACTCAACCATGATCGACTGCTCATAGCTAAAACTGCTTGATTGCCTTGCATTTTTATTCTGAAGAGTTTAACTGGTCGTGAACCAAGATATCTCGTACGTGTGTCAGCCAAATCACCTGATATGGGATCAAGTACTGTTCTGAGCAATACGCCATTTTGCAAACCGATATTTAGATAAAGACTTGTTTGATGTTGAATGACATTGTCATCTGTATTGTCTATGTCCTTTGATGCACCCATCTCAACAATACAAAGGCTTTCGGCAGCTGCTGGCAAAGCTTGCATACTTCTTGGTGCCAAACAATCTGAAGGATCCAGCGAAATTATTCTCACAGTGTTGTCTTGTAAACCAACAGCAAGAAACCATGACCTTTGCTCGCCCGCGGCAACAGTTCCCAAAGCCATGCACATCACCTCAGATGGCATCTTTTTCCGTTCCGTGTACTCATTCAGTTGTCCTGTCTGAAAAGTTGAATAATAAGAAATTTAATACGTTGTATATACAAATACATACATATAAACTATTATTATGATAACTATTATTTTTTTGTTCACTCGGGAGTTGCAACTAAAGAGCAAAGGTTCTTCTGTTTACATGTATTGTACTCGTTGAGTGGAGAATGCTTTTCGCATCCTTAACATCTCGGGGCCCAATAGGGAAAATCCCAAAGAGAACAATAATGCGGTATTTTTTTCTTTTCTTTATCTTTTTTTCTTTGTTAGGGACATTCACAATAGAAGCTCTATTTCTTACCGGATCCATTTCAAAATAAACCAGTTCACCGCCAGTGAGTGCGATGACAACTTGACGTTGGTTCACCGCGCATTTAACAATAGTTTTCTTTCCTGGCGCTTTCCATTCATTGACACGTTTGTCCGCACGAATGTGTCTGATACCATCCGGATAAACCTGAAGTGTGTAAATTTTCAATAGTTAGTTGGATCCTGTCAACTGAGTGAAATATTTCAATTGGTCGTGTAAGGGTCGAATTACCAGGCGAATTGCAAGTAATTATACAGCAATTCTCCAACGATGCGATAACCCAAACAATAATTTAGCACATAATGCGACCATCACGTGGTTAACCAGGTGCTGGAGATACCGCAGTGCATTCTTATATTAATCAAAATTATATTCCTCACCTGTACTAGAGCGTCTTCTCCCAGAGCTGAACAACTGAGAGTTGGCGTGGTGCCAAGAAAACCCGAGTCTGTCACTTCTTCCACTGTCTCACCAATGCTAAGCACAAGAGTGGCATTGACGAAGGACACTATGATGTATGCATCATATTCTTCTGTAACCCAAATCATATTATTCGTCTAGATTATCAAACAGAAATTAATTATGAGTCAAAGAAGTGAAAACGAAGCCGCGTAATTCGTCGAATTACTTTTTTTTTCTCTCCCATTTTCTCTTACTGTCTAACCCAATAATGAATTGTTCTTCGAGCCGATTTTATCATGTTCTTACCTATTACGCACATTCAGAGGTCAGGGTGGTCAACCATAAGCTTGCAGGCATCCTGAAAGAGATAACTGGTGTTTGATAAGAGTGTATCAATCCACCAGGTTTGTTACTATCCTCTTTTTTTTTTCAATTATTCGCATCGAACGCGCGGGGTCTAGTTTAGATTGAATTTTTTTATATCACGAATACTCAATAAAATAAGGGAATGTTGCTTGTGAAAAATCATTTTAGAATACTTTACTATGAAATAGAAATAGAAAGTCTGTCTACCCAAAGAATCGTAGCTGTTGATTAATATTGAACTAACCGTCAATTCGTCTTTTTACTGTCCAAACAGCATTAGGATTGCCAGGAAGTTCACTCACAGCCATCTCCGAAACTTCCAAACCATGCCGTAAGACTCTCAAAGTGGATCTTGGTCCTCTACCGCAAGCTATGTAAAGTTGAGGTGTGTCCTCATTCGCCAAATCGGCTACCTGATAACGAAAATTACAATTAATAATTATTTTCTTCAATCTTATGTACTTATTACATTTAAAAAGAGTTTATAATTATCAATACAAAAGGAGAAATTTCTTCAATTGTAAATGTTACTTTTCGTGTTCACTTCAATTTGAAAATGAGAATGTACAAATCGAAGGCGACGAAGAATAATTGATCTTGCACCAATTCACAGAGAAACGATTATCAATCATATCGATTCCCTACTTGTTGGTGCCAGTCTTATTAAACATAATCATGAGAAGTTTGAATGTTTTTTACCTGACAAGCCAGGATTGGTGATAAACTGTCCATTTCGTCAACCAGTACCAAATTACGCAGTGGTCGTGGTGCAAAAAAGAAAGTATCACCTTCTTCAAGCGGCATAGCAGAGCTGAACTCCGGTTCATCATCATCGTCTCCAAGATGAGCAATTTGATAGAGATAATGGTTGCCAAATTCGGATGCAACAAAGAGGAAGCCAGTTTTCAACACACACATACTAGTAGCAACTGGTACAGTATCGAAATACTTGAGTTTTATCTCTGTCACCATATCCTCATCAGTTTCCAAAGTTATTTTGAAGATATCACCTTGCTCAGTTTGTGCCAAAAAGAAAAACATACTCTTGGTTTTGTGCGTTGCTGAACAAACAAATATCATTCCTCTTTCTGGATCATCCAAGTCATTTCTTCGTCGAGGAATTGGACAACGAATGTCATGTTGATCACCAAGATTTTTGTATGTTAAATAATTTTCAGAGCAAATCAAAACCCCACTGGGTCCATCATTTCCACCAGGAACAGAGACAAGAAAATTTGCGTGTTCTTCTAACGGTTCGCTGTATTTTCTTACAACATGATTTAAACCAAGATCAAGTTCGTAAAGTGTTAAAGTTTGTTGAGTTTTTATAGCCGCATCACCACTTGGATCACTGTCAGCTTCTTCATAATCAATTTCGAGGCAAGCAAACATGGGATTTTCAAATCCAACATCGACTCCAACTGTGTGATATACCAAAGTGTTGCTTTTGTGAGCTTCTAATGGTGATGAAATTGTCAGACGAGCTTCAGGATCCCGATTCAGAATATAAACTAGTTTCTGTTTTTCTATTGCACCTGTGAACATAATTCAATACTTCTTTATAAAAATCGGTAAAGATCTCGATATTGAACTAAATGCTAATATTAGTTTTCTCAGTATCTGAAGAGTATAATCAATGTAATTCAGGTGAAACACGGACAGATAAAAATCATCATTGGTGAAAACAAAAGCAGCAAATAGAAAGTTTCATAAATTAAAAATTATTTACCAATCATGACTGCACGGCCTTTGGGATCAATCGCCAGATATTGACCAGGTACAATTCTTCTGCATCCACTCTTTCCAAAAGTCTCCTGATGCACTTTTTCAAATGCATTTTTCGCGGCCAAATACTCTAATATAACTATTCGTCCTGAATCAGAACCGACAACTATATAATCTTTAGTTCCACCAGTCAATCTAAACGCCATCAATGATCTGATTATGCCGAAAGTTTCCACTGTTAATAAAGTGTGAACCTTTCCCGTATTCGGATCCGGTCGTAATAATTCCAATGATTTTCCTCTGGAGACCAGAATTTCTTGCATTTTTGTGCCCGAGAAGTTTCCATGCACGGCATGAGTAATGCCTGTGGCACGCTGGAGCGTCAAGTTGTATAAATACATCTTGATTATCGTCTTTTATGACTGATAATGAAATATACAATTATTCCATGCACTTTCGTGCTAACGTCTTTACACTAACATGGCGTCGCACTTCAATCTAAAAATTTATGAAATAATAAAACGTCAATTATTTTACTATTCCAGAATCGTGTACGCGATTTTATAATAATGTGATAGCTAATAAATAAATATTGAATAACGAGAGCCGTTCTTTATGAATGATATCTAGAGAAATGAGGTTATGAAGACAGAGTCAATCTTAAGATCTTTTTCCACAACAAGTATTGTATATTCAGCAAAAATATTCAAGAACTCGTATAGTATTTAATTAAATGGAAATTTATTTTACCTTATGGATCACAATAGCGTGTGAAAAATCAGCGATGCTGCCGGATTACTTCATCCAAATATTTAGTCGCTGCTTTTCAGCGGCAGTGATGTGTTAACCGGCATCGACCATTCGAGAAATGAAATCCAAGTCCGACACAATTGTAGTGCGCGTCCCGGATATGCGTATCTTACCGATGTGGCGAATAATTTGACTCACATAGTCATGTCAATGGCGCGAATAATAATTGATATTGAATTCTTTCTATTCGAAGTGTTCTCAAAACTAATTTACTGCTCCTTTCCATAGAACTAATTAGTTGGAATTTCTCAATGAAATCTATACAAATAAAAGCTTTTCATCCATCACTAACTGCTGTGGAACGTAAAACCTTGAATATATAAAACGGAAGTGATAAATTTATTATCACACAATGTCTCGGTGAAATTATAGATGACGCATCGATCAAAAAATGGTGGGAAATTTAAAAAATGAAATTTCTTGAAATTGAGCAATAATAATTCAAGACTAATCGTAATTTAAAAATGATATAAATCTTATGGATTTTTCTATTCCATTCCATATAAATCTACATAGGAAACCATAAAATTTGATGAATTATCTTTTCTGATCTTACACATCATTTTTGGTGCCTTTCCTTTTCCCGACGCATCATCAAATAGTTACAAGCCGCGCCCTCATATAAAAAAATCATGAATAGAGTCCTACATTACCGTTTGAAAAAAAAAGCTGTTTCTTGAGCGAAAGATTTCTATTTCTCTCTTCTGATTGTCCGCACGTGTCCTTATATACTCACCGGTTATTTAGTCACAAATAACTTGAGTTAAATAACATGGAAGTAGCCAGCAAGAAAATAGCAGAGGAATTGAATGATGATAGGAAATCATTCGCTGGTATACCAGAAGCGATATTTGTGGTACGATATTTATTTACATTTCACCGAAACATTTCACAGACAATACAGTTGTCAAATCATACACACATTCGTATACGCATTCCATATATGGGCATCTCTTGATGAAGTTCATAATAGTAAATGATTGTAATGTTTTATTTTTCTCCAATACAGGAAGATGTCGAAGCATTTATGGCTGCGCCAGAAAATAATGGCCAAGTGGATAAAGTATTGAAAAAATTGGATGAAAATCACAGTAAATATAAATTTATGGAGTATAATTTGGTAAGCAAGAGACGAAGATTGAAGTCACAAATTCCTGAATTGGAGCGTGCCTTGGAAATGATTAAGAAACTTCAGGCAGAGAAAAATAGCAGTCAAGATCTTGAAACACAATTTTTATTGTCTGAACAAGTTTTTGCTAAAGCCACTGTACCACCTACTGATAAAGTGTGTCTATGGTTGGGGGCTAATGTTATGTTGGAGTATACATTAGATGATGCACAGGATTTGATGGTGAAGAATATTGAAACAGCAAAAATAAAACTGGGCCATGTTGAACACGATTTGGATTTCATTAGGGATCAATTTACAACTACTGAAGTGAATATGGCCAGGGTATACAATTGGGATGTGAAAAAACGTCAAGCTGCTAAAGAAACATGAGTAATGAAACAATTGCAATGTTTTAGAGTTAATAATATTCCTTTTATGAATATTGGCAGTTATGCACGAATGCCACAAATATTCTGAAAAAATTCGGGAAAAATATTCTTTGAAGCAGTCATCAACTTTGAAAATTCTAATAATTGTATTCAACATGAAATTTATTAATCAATTCTTTCACGAAATTTGTTATACAACATTTTCGGAATAACATTCAACGTATTTCCATAAACTTAAATATTTCATAACTCTTTGCTGCGAGAGCATTTACTCCTGTCGAGAAGTAAATTCACAAGAAAATATAACCACTAAATGATTTAACAATCGCAATTTCGTAAACGAAAATATATGTCATATGAAAAATATAGAACTTATAATTGTTTTTCTCTTTACTTCTTAACGTAGATAAGGCACACATTGTCAGTATTTGCCAATGGCAACGACTAGGATGGAATGTTACATAATGAGAAAACAAAAAAAATATTCAGTCTATGTAGTTGCCCCTCTATTCTTCCCCAATTTCCAATTTCGCTAATTTTGCCTCCAATTCTCGATTCTTTGCTTCAGCTTCCTCGAGTTTTTTCTCTAAATTTTCCGTCTCCGCCGTACTTTCAGTTACACCTCCAAGATGCTTCTTGATATACCTACAAACAATTCTCGCTTAACATTGTCCTTCAAATGATAATTGAAAAATCCCAATGAAAAACATAATCATAAACGGTTACTCTAGCGCATCGTCCGGCTTTTCTGGTTCTTCATAAAGGGACACCAGAACTTTAGTAAAAGCATCAAGGACACCAGCACGCTCTAAATATCGTCGGAATTCTTCTCTCTTTGATTCATTTGGCTGAAATCAACGGAAATCATATACATATATATATATACTAATAAATCAATATCAGAAAAATTGAGGTTAAATTATCATCAAATGCTACAAAAATAAAATTTTCTTTACCCCACCTTGTAATTCGACATCTTCTACGATGATAACATATATTTCCGTCAATAATACAATTAATTACTCAAATTTTAAATATGAATAAATTAAATCATAAATTTCTAACGTTTTGCCTATTTGTAAAATACTGAAATAGTTGAATGAACACAAAATTGCAAACATGAAACGACGGGCGAGTTTACATTGTTTGTCGTTGAGTAGAGGAATAATTGAAGAATTCCATAACTACAAAATGACCTTCAAAATGTATAATGTACTTCAAAGCATACTTTCACGCCATCTTCTTGTTTGTCATTCATCTTTCCCGCCATAATTATCAAACCTAAATACGCAGACGATTCCGTATGGCTCTCCAATCGTGGCATGAGGCGTATACATTTTATTTGTCAAAGAAAGTGTGAAGACCCATTTAATTTTCATGTTCTCTTTCAACTGACGAATATTTCAAATACATAAATTATTCGGGTCGAGCCGGATCCAGTCTTACCATTGCACAAAATTTATTGACCACATGACTGTGTTGATGGATAACAAAGGATTTATTATACTTGAGCACGCAGTCCTGCTGTTTAGTTGGAGTTAAATTACTTAATTTCTGTTTGTGTGACATATTTTGACATAATTTATTAATCCATCATTATGGGAATTTCGGGTCTGATTCCATTTTTGGAAAAATCATCAAAAAAAGGAAATATTAGTCAATTTTCAGGATGTACAGTTGCCATTGATACGTATTGTTGGTTGCATAAAGGAGCATTCTCTTGTGCAGATAAATTAGCTCTTGGACAGCCTACTGATGCGTGAGGAATTTATATAATTTATAGTTATTTCTGACATATGTGATGATTGACTTATTGATGATGATGTTGTTTGGTTTCAGATATGTCAGATATTGTATGAGATTTGTTGATATGTTATTGGCAAACAGAATTAAACCGATTCTGGTTTTTGATGGATCTCATCTACCTGCCAAGGCTGAAACTGAAGTGAAACGTCGAGAGTATGCTTCGTTATTTATTTTTTTGTTTACAGGAAATTGGAATATGAATGAATGATTGATCATCATGTAAATGAATTTATTATTTTAGATCAAGAGAAACGAATAAAAAGAGAGCAGCTGAACTGATAACAATGGGCCAAACTGCACAAGGCAGAACTCTTCTACGAAGATCTGTTGATATAACACACGAGATGGCATTAGAATTGATCAAGAAGTGCCATGAACAAAACGTTGACTGTATTGTTGCACCTTACGAAGCAGACGCACAATTAGCTTATTTGAATATCTCAGGAATTGCTGATGTCGTTGTGACTGAGGACAGTGATTTGACATTATTCGGATGTAAAAAGGTCTGTGAAATTAAGTTATTCTTCATTTCAAGTTAGTAAGAAGTATCTATCCAGTCATTTTTATTACAGATATTCTTCAAAATGGATATCAATGGTTATGGATTACTTGTCGAACAAGATCGTCTACACTTAGCAATGAATTTACGTCCAGATCATTTTGACATGGAGAAATTTCGTCACATGTGTATTCTTTCTGGTTGTGATTATCTGCCATCATTACCTGGAATTGGTTTGCAGAAAGCTTGTAAATTTATATTGAAGAATACTGACCCTGATATACACAAAGCTCTTTGTCGTTTGAGTTCATATTTGAACATGAAGTCGTTGGTTGTTACACAGGAATATCGTGATTCGTTCATGCGTGCACTCGTTACTTTCAAACATCAATTGGTATTTTGTCCATTACAACGTAAACAAGTGAGGTTGACACCACCCTCAGAAGAAGTTACGACTGAACAATTACATCACGCTGGCGATGAAAAACCTGAGAAATTAGCATGGGATTTGGCCCTTGGTAACTGTGATCCTATAACGTTAAAGAAGTTACATAATTATAATCCAGACACGTATGAATCGACGAAACAAAAGTCGAATGCTTGGTGTCGTAATAATAAAGCCCAACACATTAGTATCTGGTCAAAGGCGTTCAAAATTCAAGAAAAGATCGCTACAGTAGTTAAAGATGAGACGACAAAATGGCCGGAAACATCTAGCAAAGTTATGGTGTTAAATACAAATGCTTTACACCGTGAAATGAGTCCATTTAAACGTTCTCATGAAGAGTTGGATAATGATTTGACGGAGAATGAAATGATGCGATTGTACGGTAGTAATAAAACGATCAAAAGGGACAAATTGATAGAAAGTGTAGAAGTAGAAGCGCAACCGGTAGAAAAAACACCTCCATCATCACCTGTAAAAAATAATAATCCATTTGTGAAAAAACCTCGTTCGACTGAAACGTCACCATGTCTGATAACCGGACGACGACGAAAAAATTTTCGAACTCTAATTGCAATTCAACCAACAGTCATTGACAATTCTGTTGTAGTTAAAAGTAAATTTTTTTCAAATGATGAAGATCATATTGAAATTGATCACAAAGCAGTTGCCATACCAGGTACTCAAAATATTGATTCGTCACATATCGACGTAGATGAATGTAAAGAAAATGATGCTCAATCGAATATTATTGTAAAACAGATTGATGATGATGAAATTTTCAAAAGAAGTGATTCGGGAGTAGATATGAAGAACGATATCGACGATGATGATGACGCCAATAATTCAAAAAAATCAGACGATAAAATGAGGATTGATTCGCTTTCTAATGAATGTATGTCACAATTACCTCAAAATGAAACTGTTCCGGATACTTTAGATGAATTAATGGACACAAAGTGTGATATTCTTAGTCCAAATACAAGACTACAAAGACAACGAACTCCTGATGATATTTCCGATTATGCTGTAAACAATGCACATGTAAACTCATTAAGGAGTTCATTTTTCAAATGGTCTAATCCTAAAGAATCTCAAATGCCAAGTACTAGTAATAAAAGTCCAAGAGTTATGAATAGTAGGACACAATCACAAAGCCAAATGAAATCGTCGGTGCGAAAGCCACCAATAAAAAAGAGCTTATCCACTCCGATCAATAGCCAGCAGAAACTTCTCAACATGTATGGATTCCAAAAAAAAACGAACAATTAAATAATTTAATCGATTCCAAATTTATAATTTTGTTACGTACGAGTTCTATCTGGCCATAGAACAACGGAGAAATAATGGTGTGGTTGTCTGTTTATTATGTTGTTCAATTTTAATGACTCAAGCATAATTCAACTGAAGACTGTCATATTTGTATAAGCATATTCTCGCAATTTGCCGAACGTGATTCCGTTGGAGTTTAATTTTTTTCCCCTATCAATTTGTTAAAAGTATTCATCAAAGTTCTTGATATGTGTTGTCTTTCACATTGTTTAATTTCACACGCAACAATAAATTTTTATTTTCCTACATTTGTGGATTAATTGATTACTTTATAATACAGGAAAACATATACATGCAATTGTATATGGATCCAGATTTGAATTTTCCATTCATATATATTGGAATTTCAACTATCTTCATTTCATGATACATCGAATTAAATACATATTTACAGAAATACTAATATATATATATCCGTTTTCAACATTCCTGACATAAACAACGATCTAGTGGAAGCTATCTGTGTATTATTTACCAAATATATTCTCACGAAACGCATTAGCAATTTTTCAATCATCAGTTAATACAATTTGACATATTAATGTATCATTAATAATATTATCAACGAAAATTATGGTAATCATCAGACATTTTTATGTTGGGGGTGATCAAAGTACGATAATTCAAAATTTTCATTCGCTTCTAATTCAATCAATAATTTGAAAATGAAGTTTATTGCGTTCTTAATTACGAGTTAATGTGCGTTCATTTTAGATATCAATTCATGTCCGTAGTTGCGTCATATTTCGAATAATATAAATAAAAAGACGAATGTTTCTTTCTTCTTGATAATTCGTTATTAGAGTTCCAATACGTATTTCATAACGTGAAATTAATACTGACAATAATATTGATGCCAAAATACAGTTATTTATGAATTTTAAGGTATAGGAACAATAACAATGAAGTTAATGGTCATACCACCGAAAATGTTGATAATGATGAGTAGGCCATATAATTGCGAACGCACATTGATCGATTTAAAGTCGTTTTTCGATTTTATTATGATTTTTCATATCGGATAATTATCGTAAATACGGAGTTGGACATAACACTCCTCTGAAAGTGTGCATTTAAATAATTTCTTTTTCAACATTTGCGATTAAGGGAATGTTTTCTTCTTCTGTTCTTTTCTTTCTTTTTTTTTTTTTTTTTTTAAGATATAATTCAAGAGGAGTGGAATTCCTTAATCAGTAAATTTACGGTTTGGATTGCGACCGAACAAGGCACACCGAATTTCTGGAACCAGTTGCTGAGCAATCAACTCTAATCTGGCTTCCAACGTATTGCAAATCTTTATGCGACCTGTGAAATTGCCATACAATTATTATACTCACTTCAACTCAATGAACTATACTCATGAACGAACAATTATTAAAAATTTACCTCTAGCAGCAAGTAGCTCAACACCACCACAAGTTTCGGCTGGCAAAAAGTTATCCTGATCCACTTTGATAACTACCTCCTTTTGTGATATTTCTTTATAAATATCCTGTATCTCACCTAAAACTGATTCAACGAGAGGTACATCAACTTGACGTACACGAATAGTCACATTATGCTCCATCAATTGATATAATCCCTGGATGATCAGAGCTCTCAATACTCCTACATATTTTGCGCGATCATGAGCAATTTCTCCCAGCCTTTTTCTAGCTTCATCAAGACAATTTCTGACGTGATCCTCACGTACTTTCAACACTTTCAATCTCGCTTGATTGAGCATGTTCGAAGATTGGCTGTAAAATTAAATACATAGAACATGATGAACACACTCGTACAACACAATTTGCTGCCAAGTTTCAAATTTAATCAATAATTTCGTTCATACATCTTCTTCTGTAGCTCAACCTGTTTCTCCTTTTTCTCATAATACTCCATGATCTTGAGTCTCTGTTGTTGAACCAGACGACCCTTTTCGATATTAAATTCTTCTTCAGCTTTAGCATCAATTTCTTCAGCTTTTTCATTGGCTTCTTGCTCAATGAAAGCCATCATATGCTTGATCTGAAAAATTCCATTAGAATTTGTTTCAAATATTCTTTCAACATATAAATTATTCGTATTATTTGTTAACTTGAAATGAATTAACAAATGGTTTAACGATTGAGAGAAATCGTGAATTATAACATCGAGTAACTGCGTCATAAATGGGTCAAAATTATTGGATTGATAAAGCAGAAGAGGGGAACGTTGACAGGACCATCTTTTTGTCTCTACGACCAAATATCAATTATACGACAAATGTTATATACTCATCAAGGGCTCCCTAAAATAAACCAATTCATCATTGTGCTCACCTGTTTTTGCACATCGGCATCGCTGAGAGCCATGTTGAATTATTTAGTTTTGAATATCTGCTTTTCGTTAATAACCCTGGCCAAAGAAGCCTTCGTTAATGCCAAATGTAAGAACTGAGTTTCGTAGTTCAAAGAATAATTGAAGAAGTCAACGCCTATAAAGCACGACTGTCCCGAACACTACCCAAAGACGATCATATGACCACATATAACATGACTTGTATGCGCGCGCATCCTACATCTTATTAATCAAATCAACAACTAAATGTATTCAAATGTGAGGTTATGAAATGAGACATTTTATCACTGATAACGTTATATAATAACAATTTTAATCTTCATTTTTATTGTTAATGATGAAGATGATTTAAAGAAACATAATTTCATTAGTATCTGTAGCAAATATTGAAAAATAATGAAAAAAAATACAAAAATACAGGGTTATCAAGAATGAGCTCTACATAACCGATCGATGGCTATTAATTCAGTAGCCATCTCACTTCGATCGGCATAATTCATCAAAGCTTTACACACAGCATTCTCAATATTTTTAGTTCATAGAAACAAAATTCTCACATGCAGCTTAGCCAATAACTACCGTTAATTAATTATAAATTGTAAAACAATATTTTGAGATAATTTATTGAGCATGTTTATTTTATAAAGTTATCGGTGATATTTGGGTTGCTGATTTGAACGCATTTGTGAAAAATTTTGCTAATATGGCAGAGAGAGAGAAATTCTGAACTCTGTTGTTTAAGTTTGTGATTTTTGATGAATAGATATAACAGTATTATAAAATACTGAATGATGTTGAGATGTTGAAAAAATTTATAACCTCAAAGTGATAATTGTGCGTTTGTGAGTAGATTGATTAGTGTCGGGAAAAGGACAGTGCCCGCGTAAATTTATTTCATTCTGTAACACGTTTATAATCATCGAATCAACAAGGACTTTTTGATTATTATTTATCATTTTTTTTTTTTTTTCGCGGTCAACATTGTTTATCATAATCATGTATGAATTCACGACGCAGTGAAACGCAGCTGGGATTATTAAAATAGGTAAAGATGTCCCATTTTACGGGACTCTTTATACATGAGCGAGCAAACAATGCTTGTGATACTATAACCTTTGTTTCTGTACTATGGTTGTGTCAGTAGATCGTCGATGCCGCGTAATGTCATATACAAGAGAAACCGCGCTTTTTTCCACTATGATGACGATAAATGCCCATTTATCAGTTAATATATCGTTATTGCTTGGATATTTATGATGTTTTACATTGAATATTCTTCTATTTGTATGTGTAGTCCAACTTTCACTTAGTAGTAAGGCAATACTTGTGTTGTGTATTGTATGATGTCAAGTTGCATGATGGGTTAATCATTCTTCAGATATTTCACGTCAATATTTATTATTACAATTATATTTCCCACATCATTGGCTTGCATTATTTTGTGTGTATATATGAACTGAGAGTAATGTAAAGCTGGCTATTTTTTTGTTCAAGCCCACCGACAGCATTCGATGAATTCACACATTATGCTTCATAGGTTATAAAAGCACTTGAATATTCGTTCAAGTGGTAATGTCATACACAATGTAACTATTCAGTTGTCTGGAGTTGTTGTTTTTTTATCTATTAAAAAACACGAGTAAAATATGTGAAGTCACATCTGTCAGCAAAAGATATATTTCTCAACTGGATATCTTTTTATTTATGAAATGTATAATATTTGAATTGTGTTATTTATGAAGTTTGTGGCTAATGGGGAATGAGTGAATGATTAGTATATCGAAGGCAGGACGGAGTGAGCTTGTTTCATCAAAAAACTTCGACAGATATCCATTTGATTTGTATAATCGTTTTTGAATTGGAAAATTTGTATGAGAAAGACAAAAGTATACACCATGAAAGAGTAATATAAATATTTATTAACAAAGTTTGATTGCAATCTAATGAACGTCAATTGAAATTCCATATTAAAAAGATTTAACAATCATTTTGGCAAATAATAGCAAGCCAGATTTAGCTGTTTGTTGGATATCATTGAAGACATACTTATACATGGATGATTAGCGTTCTAAATACAGAATGTGTTAATGTGCCCCAGCAGGTATTTTTTAGAGGAGCCACTTGGTTATGGCCAACTTGAATTTTGAGCAGCCACCACGCAGTATCGCGACCGCAAGCCTTTCATCACGTGGGGCTGGTGGCGGTGGTTTAAGTACGTCTACCCTTGTGGGTCATGTCACGCCTACATCAGGCATGTTCTCAGGCTCATCGGCAAGCACATCGAGTACAGCAAATTCGACAATCGTCGGAGCCAGCATTTACCCCGGTGCTACAGGGGCAGGATCACAATCGGTCGGACATCAACCGCAACAGCAACAGCTCTCGCCTATGGGAAGTAGAGGACTGTTTGGACAGCGAGCTTTTGCGGACAGACGTACCATGCCTGCTCTTGGGTCAGTTCAATGGTCGAACTAAATGCTATTGGTTGCATGCTTTACAAAATTGCTGAATTAAACAACGATAATATGCACATAAAGCATTCACGCCATTTCAGTTCGTTTGATTTCATAAAGGTTGTGTTGAAAAGTCCATGTTTGTTGGGTCCTCTTCGGAAATTAATTTTGTGATTGGCAATAATATATAATTTGTGGGTGTATGACAAGGGATATTCAAGTAAATATTTGTTGTTATGTTTATGATGTATTAATCTATATATTGTATGCATTTGCAGCAACTCTAACCCGATGGGTAGTATGGGAAGTTTTGGAATACCTCAGAGTCGGAGTTACGGATCTCAAGGAGCGATCAACAATTTTCATTCGGTATTTGGAAGTGGAGGAGGCGGCGATACAAGCACTCCACCATTATTGGACCTTTCGGAGTTCCCATCATTAACAAATAGAGGACAGGGTGATTCGATGCCCCAACCTAGCCCAATGCCTGGGAAACAAGCTTATGGTTGGTTGCAGTTAATGTTATTAAATAAACGGGGACGTATTATTTTTTTTTAATTTTCCTCCAGTTGGTATGGTAAAGCAACCGACGTCAGAGGCGAGTGAATTTACGATGAGCTCGGAAGACTTTCCTGCGTTACCTGGAACGCAGAGTAGGGAGGGTCCTTCGCCCGGCGGTAGCGTCACTGGCGATAAAAGTCTTTCGGTTGGACTCGGCCCAGAAATTGGTCAAGATGTATTACAAAGTAATAGAGCATCTGGTTCAGAAAAATTACTGGCGTCCAAAAGAGGAATACAAACATCACCTGATGGTAAATTAATACTTTTTTACTGTTCTTCAATTTTTGAGTATTTCCACTTTCTGTATGTATACTCCAATGAATGATTTCGTGTTTCAGGGAAAGTAACGAATATACCGGCAAGTATGGTGAAAGACCAATTTGGAATGGTAGGACTGTTAACATTCATTAGAGCGGCGGAAACCGATCCAAATCTAGTATCATTGGCACTTGGTCAAGACTTAACTGCATTAGGACTCAATCTCAATTCACCTGAGAATCTTTACCAAAATTTTGGTGGGCCCTGGGCGGAAACGCCATGTCGACCGCAGGACATTGACTTTCATGTGCCGCCAGAATACCTTATCAATACCACCATAAGGTATTGCATTTCAGTTTTTTTAGATTTTATGTATCATTATTTTTTTTTATACAGCTTTGTGGTTCCTCAATACTTACAATTAACATCGTTTGTTTCACAGAGATAAGTTGGCACCTGTAAAATTCAATCGGTACAAGGACGATCTCTTGTTTTATATGTTTTATACGAATGTTGGTGATGTATTACAATTGGCCGCAGCTGCTGAACTGTAAGTTATATGTGATTTAATGTAGAGGAGAACAAAAAAAGTAGATTGAAAAGGAGAACATCTAGCCTTGATGCAATACGATTATGTATTCTTTCATTGATGTGTCAATAGGTATAGCCGAGAGTGGCGATATCATATGGAGGAAAAGGTCTGGATTACGCAAGCACCGGGACTAGGCGCAGTGGAAAAAACTTCGACGTATGAGCGTGGTACTTATTATTACTTTGACGCGCAAAATTGGAGGAAGGTAGCGAAGGAGTTTCATCTGGATTATACGAAGCTGGAAAGTAGACCTCATCTTCCGACGACCTTTCATCAAACTCAGCCTTGACTGCAGGTCAATTGACACATAATTGCAAAAATCTCTATTTTATTGATTTTAATTTTGAAGTTGCATGAAGATAACGAATTAAATATTTCCCTTTCCAGATTATCCTGCGAATTCGTGTGCTGAATGTGAGCTGGCCGACCCAGCTATTGTATAAATGAATAAATTTAATAATCTTTAATAAAAACATTAAATTCGAAGAGTAATAAATCAAGTTCCTTGCTAAGATTGCCAGCGGTCTTTCACCGCCCGCCCCCACTCCCCAGTAAACTTTTCGTTGGTCAATATTGCAAAATATTTATTTATAAAAAATTCCCAGTTCCATGAACAAATTCAATTGCGCAATTTTTCTGCTTCATTCGCTAATATGATTATCGATTCTGATGCTTTTATAGACATATTTTCTATATAATTACGGCTATTTTCTTCAGTGTCGCTTAAAAAATATCTATAATTGACCATAATACCACAGCTGTTTTCTGCACCTCGGGGCGTTGGATCGGCCATCCAATTGAGTCGCCACATTACCGCACCATTACGAAGGTGAAAGTTCGCTGTGGAAAAAAAAAGGAATTCAAATGATAATAGAGTCACTTTTATCTCTCTCCATTCAAGATAAAACTACTTACCAACGGCGTTTAAAGCATAATTCCGTCGCTTTTCTCGGTATAAATACCAAGCGCAAGCCCGCATTAATGGTTTTTCAAGCAGTAACACTAAATCATTATCATTTGTCCACAAAGAATTATTCAATAATTTTTTTAACGATTGTGAAAGATCATTTGTATTGAGGTAATTATCAATAGCAATCATTTCATCTTTGGTAAATATTTTTTTGCCATCTGTAAACAACGTTCAAGTTAGGTATGTGACTGTTGAAATTGGTTCAATCAATTCCTCACCTTGTTTAATATTTTCGAGAAACCACAATCGAAATTTAGGTATTGGTGACAAACTGGAGAGTTGGTCGATCATGGGAAATTCTCGAGTTACTTCTTTTGCTACTTCTTTAATTAAATAATTTCCCAATTCAATCCCCTGCAATAAATCTCAATCATCAATTCATCTAACTCCACTCATTACAACGTATCCACTAAGAATACTAACTTTCAAACCCTTCTGCGTTGCAGCGATGGAATAAAATATTGCAGCTTTTATTTCACACATATTTTCTTGAGCAGTAGGAAATTTAGTTTTTTCAACTATCCGTTTTTCTGCTTCCTCGATTCCCTTGACAGTTTCAGGTATTATATCGCATAGGGCTGTGTGCAATACAACTAATGGTTCTCTTGGCATCGACATATGCGTAAATACAAAACATCTACGATAAGGACCAACACGCCGTTTTAAATCAACCCAATTTTTAATTGGATGTATCGCTTCATAATCAGATACCTGCGATCATTACATACAAAAGAACAAATTTGGTCAAAGAGCATAACAGAAGAATATATTTTTTTCTTTTAACTGTTTACCTTTTGTAACATTTCGCAAGAGCTCTGCCAAGTTATTCTTTCTAAATGTAAAAAACCAACGCTGAACCAAAGTAAAAGTAAATCATGCAAGGTGATATTCAATTGCTGTAATGGTGGCAATTTTTCGGCATCATTAACTTCGGATATTATTTTCTAGAATCACATTGACCTTCAAATGAGTACAAAAATAAATGTAAACTCTCATAGATTTATCATTAGCAGTTGGAATTACCAATACGTCAGTTCTTAAATCAACCAGAAATTTTACTCCATGTTCCAATCGTCCCATGAGTATAAAAAGCCACTGATATCTAGGAGTTAATGCTCTTCTCAAGCCATTCTCTGTCGCCAATAGCTGATGCTCATTATCATGCTGAAAAGACAACAACTATTATACACAACCGGCATGATGAATATAAATTATAAGTTAATCGAATCGAATAAAAAGAAAAAAACCTTTTTAAATGCCAATTTACTGGCGAGATTGCTAATATGTTCATGGTCTACCGCATATTTCAAGGCCAACGTCCACAGAAAATTATATTTTTTTTCTATCGACAGGTTGCGATAACTGCAGCACAAAGCATCCACTTTACTCTGCGGATAAATTATAAAATTATATTTTCAATAAGAACAAATAATATATTCAATTACATGAATCATATATTTTCAATTATACATAACCTCAACTATCCAATTACTGATGTTAGTATCTTTGAATTTAAATACTTCATCAAGATCATCAGTGATAGAACTACTAGAAAACAATTTTTTATCCAAAGTCGAATTTATAATGAAATTTGAATAAGCCCCCCTGGGAATGTGCTCAAATTGATGTTTCTTGCATAGTAACAATGATTTCTTGGTTTGCAACACAATAATTCGCCTACAAAGTGTCTTAATAATCATTTTCGATAGCAATACAAATAATTGTATGTAAAACTACTGACAATTATAAACAATAGATAATACAGAATGACAAGCAAGATGCCAAATTTATTTAGTGCTATTGTCAATTTCCGGAACGAGTGAGGTTAAGAAATTTGATATATGAAAATGGCGGCAAGGAATTTTAAATTCAAAACACAGATTTATTGGGTGTTCCTTGGTAGGACGACCTTTATTACTGAATCATCTTATAATGCAATGTCACAATATAATGTCATTAAACATGTAATCATCTCAATAATAATAATAATAATATAATAATAATAATAATAATAATAAGAATTAAGTCATAATATAATAATATATATTTTTATATCAATATACTTAAATGTACCTCGTATTACTTAATATACACCTTTTATTTCTTGTTGGCGCAATATTCTTATCATCATGTGTTTAATATATCTTCAGGATGGTATAAATAATATTGTATTTTTCATAAAAGCACTTCTTGTTGCTTATAATATTATCGTTTCCGTATTGTTTATTCGTCATTATCATTCTTTATTTCACCTGTACCCAATTAACAATTTATCATTTAATTTTTTCTCAATTGCATGGTAATCATTTATTTTTATTTTTCATTCATCAATTTAAAAATGCCACATTTTTATTATTAATTTTGAAATAAAATTTATACTATCCTTCGGGCGATTTCATTTTCAATTATGAATATAAGTACATGACACATAATGTCGTATTTTAATCGTGGTCTCTCAATTTTATTTTTTTTGTGGTACTAATTTCCGTTGCCTGGTCCTCTTAATTAAAACATTTGGAAATAAAAATAAACAATACATATGCCTGATAATCTCCTTTACATTTCCATCGATTTGTTTCATCTCAAAATTCATATTATGATATTATTTCATTAATTTTATGTTTTTTTTCCTTCTTTTGTTTCCCTCTCACAGCGCCAGGACTTATGACAACAAACATGAATGGCAACGGATTTTAATTTTTTTTTTCATTTTAAACGCTATAAATACCCTTGCGAATCACACGATAGCTTCGACGATGAACCACTTCGGAATAAATTTTTGTCTCGGCCTCTATTTTCGAAAATATATTCGGTCGTTATTCCTATGGAATAATCTAAGGCCCAAGCAAAATCCGAATCGGCTTAACACTTTCTATCATCACATTATTAATTTATTGATTTCCCTTTTTTTTTTGTTTATATTTAGGATCTAATTTCGAGTCTCAATGTTTTTTATTTTCATTTTATTCTTTTGTTTTGTGTTATTTTTTTTGTTTTAATCTTCACTCTAATTATCGCTGGTCCGCATGATAGGTGCAACAAGACGCATAACCTGCAAATTACTCATACACCGAAATCATATTACAATAATGAGCCGCCATATTTTTATCAGGCGTTTCAAGTTCGCCTTTTATTTCTTGATCTTGTGCACGTATACCAATATTGTGTTGACGCAAATTTTTACTTATATTCGTTTAAATTTAATAGTCACAATTCATTATCTAGTCCTGTTGCATTTGGCGGGTGCATTTAATCAATATATCACCACAAAATCGATGAGGGAAATCAGGCTCTTGGCACTTGCACGATTGTGTCATTAATATCAATTGAGATTTCATTATTTTTCTTCTTTTCACATATGAATTTCATTCCTACAATATGCGCGTGTTATAGAATTCACAGCGCGAGATTTCCGCGCCCACCAATTATATCAATTATAAATAATAATAGTAATAATAATAATAATAAGAATAATAATTTTTTTTTTCATTAAATCCGCGAAAAGAACAATATAACTGTACATTTTTTAGACATGATAAACATTATATTCAGATGTACTTAAATTGATAATCGTTTTGGAAATTGTCGTTTCCCATTTAATAAGAAGAAAAAAAAAATAAAAATTGTTAATATTGAATATTATTAATTAATGCGCCAGATATCGTTATTCTCACTGACTTACCACAGTGAAATAAATTTACATTGTTCATACTAATGTATTGGTAATTCGTTTTTTTTTATTTATCAACGCTGTCGTGTGAGTTAGTATCTTTCAACAATAATTAAAGCCCATAACGACGGATATTGATAATTACATTTTGTAAATGTTTTTTTTTCTCTTCTTTACGTCCAATAAAATCGACAGTTGATGTGTAAAAACAAATTGAATTGATGAAAAAATGGAAATGTTTTTTTGTTTCACTTCTGAGCACCCACATGTTTAAGTTATTTATTTATCAATTGTTTTTTGTTTCATATTGATTGGAAAATCGTCATGTGCGTAATCAAATGAGATTTAATGACGTTACACTATACATTGTCAATATATATACTTACTTATTTATATGTATATAAATAGGCAAGTAGTCTTTCGATGAAACCTGTGCATACATTAGGAGGAAATTATTTGTTTGCCCATCCTCCATGAATTTTGTTTTTTTTTTTTCACCTTTTTCTTTTCCTTAATCAACTTTTCATTTAAATTAATTAATTTATTTATTTATTTTTGATATGATATCACCACGTCGGAACGACAAAATTAATTTTATGTGAAGGCATAAAATTAAATTATAACAATTTGACGGAAAATGTCGTTAAAACTTTTGTGTGTTATTTTTTTTCTTCGTTTCCTAAGAGTTTTTGAAAAAGTATATTAAACCACAGATGAATCACGCCGTTCAAATGCACAATCGTGACGCTGCACAATTTTTTTTAATTGAAATGCAGATTT
Source organism: Meteorus colon (assembly GCA_030523085.1). Lineage (NCBI taxonomy): Eukaryota > Metazoa > Arthropoda > Insecta > Hymenoptera > Braconidae > Meteorus > Meteorus colon. Next base: position 64,279 of record JAPYZH010000256.1, read on the forward strand.
ATATACAGCGTCTCGGTACTGGCACGAGTGGTACAATTGATCACATTAATACTAAAAATTTGAGGCGATGAAAAAAAAAAAAATTAGAGCCATTTTCACATAATTTTACATATTATAAATACGTATTATATATGACTCTATTTTTTTTTTCTGCCTCATGTCATCTACTATTAACTTATTAATTAATTTATTTATTTATTTTCTTTATTTCATTTATCCCGAAATATATTTTCCTTGAGATTCATATATATGTATATGTTTATGTATATGTTTAAGTATTGTCAACGTCTGCGTATGAATTTTTTTTAGTTTTTTCCCATGAAATTATTTCATGTAAATTCCTCACAGTTTGTTTATTATAAACAAATGATTTATTTGCAGACGAAGACATGTACATGTTGTAATTTTCATGATTGTGAATTTTTATATTTTCAATTGTTTGATAAATGTGGACAGACAAGCCAAAAAATGTTATGTGAGTGTGTTTGTGTTAGATTGACGTAGACACATAGACAAACATATCATGCATTGATTACAATATTTAACTATTTACGTATAATATTTATTGTTTATATGCGCACTTACAGCCGCAAATTTTCTTCCTTTTTTTTCCTCATCTTTCTTCCCTAAAGTTTATTATTAAAAACTAATTTCGTAGATGTGTGGCTCTGATCGATCTGTCTATGCAACACTTTCACACTTAAATGTGTTTGGTATTATCCATTATTAATATAATTTTCTCTCAATTATTCAATTAATTTTATTCATTCGTTTGATAATACTAAAAAATTCTACCTTACACACAAAACGGAAGATTTTTTTTATTCGTCGTAGCCTTTATTTAATTCATTGAATTTTTCAAACGTCTCTCACATTTATCAGCAAAAACTTCAACCATGTCAAACAAATTATCATTTTTTCTTCCATTTTTTCTTTTCATATTTCTTAGTATTTGTATTGTTCATTTGAGTCTTTATATTCTGCTCACATTCATAGAGTGTAATAAAGGTGCTGTCCATTATCAAATGGATTTGTGTTCAGTATAATTATACGTATTTCGAAAAAAGTCACAGACATCATTTTTTTTCAATTTTTCCATCATTTTTTTTTTTTCACTAATATGAGTCTCATTTGTTTTTTTTTCTCCCTTATTACCAACACGAGTGTCGCATATGCTTCTAATGCATTATCGTCAAAAATATATCATATATATAATATATATTTTTATATGTGTCATTTTATTTTTGTTCTTTGTATTTTTTTATTTTTTCATTCATTTATTTATAATAATATATATCATATTATATTATAAGCATATATATACATATATATATATATATGTATATATATATGTATACACACAAATGTGTATACATAGATATGCATATGTATATATATATATATAATGATCATAAAGGTGAATTAAATTTAAAATGACTACTATGAATGTATACTTACATTTTACATATGTACGTTAAACACTTCTCCATATGCATCTGCAAAATGTCCATTTCCCCCACTCTATTTTCCTCTCTCTCTCCATTTCATTGAGTTCTTCCTAAATTTCAATATGTATCCACTCTTATCGATAAGTATTCTAATCTTACTCATCTCTTCTCAATTTTTTTCCATTTTCCGCCTCCAAAATTCATCCAGGAAGACAATTCTAATTGTCGTTCACTCTAATTTCACCAAGTCAATTAACATTCCAATTAATTCACTCGAAATTTCGAATTGTCATTCATTTCTAGATGTTCTCAGCAAAATTTCAATCAATATTACACGCAAAATACCAAACAAATGCTAATAAATAAATAATTATAAAAATAAAATAAAGTGTAATGAAGAAAATAATAAAGCGAGAGGATTTATTTCATCCTCGTATTTTGAAATTTTTTAATGGATTTTTATTGATTCATAATAATGTTAACCATATAATCATAATAATCAATGATAATAATAATAATAATAGCAATAATAATAATAATAATCAATAATAATTAATAATAATTGTAATAATGAAATAGATATCGTTAGACTACTAAGGTACAGCTGCTTCATACTTTTTTTTTTGCATAAAAAGTGAAGGAAATAATAAACGATTCAAGTGATAATCCTCTTGGTACACCAAATCATTTATCTGTACGTCCACACAATGATTTATTTGTCATCTTTGACTCATTTTGTCTTTATAGATGTTCGAAAAAGTGCAGTAAAAGTGTAAGAAAAAAAAAAAAGAAATGGTCAATAACAATGATAAGTGAATGAATTGTTTTGGTATTTTTTTAAAATTCTTCGATTGTATTGATATCATAAGGACAAACAGAGTTTGATCATTGGTGTAACTGATGATAGGTCCTAAAATTGACGCACTTGGGCAAAAGTTTTTTTTTGTTATTGTTTCATTGATTTTAATCATGGGTGTTTTGTTTGTTTATTAATTTTACGTTTTATTTATCGTATTTATTTATGTATATTTATGGAAATATTATATAAATAAAACGACTTCAATGATTGCGATTTAATGTGATATTTCGTTATCGCTCAAACTTTGTTAGCCAATAAAAAATGAATAGAAGAAAAAATAAAATAAGAGTGAAAGAAAGGAGAGAAGAAGAGGAGAAGAACAAAACAAGTAGAAGAAAGGCAAAGAAACAAATTGAAACAAAAAATGTTTGGAAAAAATTGAATGGATACAAAAAAAGAAAAATTATATAATAAAAATACACGCGACAATAATTGATAACGCAATTAAATGTTAAATAATGATACAGAAATAATTGAAAATAAATTCCTTTTACAAATCGCTGTTTATCCTTCGTATTTTTGAATTTTATCGAATTATAAAAAATATCATTAAATAATATACGACCATCGAGCGTTAAGAGTTCAACAAGATTCATATTAAACTTTATTTCATTTCATTTTTTCTTTCACGTTTCACCCAAATCACGGCTTGTTTTCATAGTCATACAAAAAAAAAAAGAGAAACGAAAGAAAAAAAATAATAAAACAGTTAATAATCAGCTAGTCGTAACAATATATGCACGAACTACATATGTCTATGATAAGTATATTAAGGCCATGTTTTGAAGTTTTGGAGAGCTATTATGAGCTTTCACACGCTTTATATTCACTAAATTTCCAACTGTTTTTTTCTTCTTTACCAACCGACAAATATTTTTTTCCATATCATTTATTTTATCATTTTCACCATTTTTTTTTCTTTTTCACTGTTTCGTTTGTAGAAAATACAATAGTTCAAGTCAAAAACAAATGACTAAAGTAACTCATGCATGTAAATATATATATATTCATCTCCAAGTGAATTAAGAACGAGTTTCGATCGCGTCCAAACTAACAAAGGGTAATATTAACATGTCACACCTTCTGTTTGAATTTTTCTCAATAAAAAAATCATTTCTTTAATTTAAAAAATTTCTTATTTTTTTTCATCTCAAGACACAGAAAGCCGACAAACCACCCACGCGACAATTGGTACAGCCTAATGAGACTTTAAACGCTAAAGATATCATTAATCCTACGATTGCACGAGAAGTTGGTGTTCACCGAAAGGCGAGCGTTCTCCGGTCCTCCAATTTTTTTTTATTTATTTATTTTTTTTTCCATTATTTTTTTTCTTATTAAATTATTATTTTTTTATTCTTACAATTCTCAATGTTCCTCTCCATTATCGAAGAAGAATAATGATGAATTATTTTTTTAAATAAAAAACACAATGATTCTTGATATTATAAAATTCCGTTCAACATTATATCCCTATATATTCTTACCAAGTAAATAAAATATATATTTTTTGTTTATTATTTTGTGTTTGTTCTTTTGTGTAACAATCCGTTTGTTTAAGTATAAGAATTCCCCGCTCCACAATAATTATCGTTTTGCATTGACTCAAGTGAAGAAATAAAAAACGCCTCATTTCACAATTTTTATATCTCTATCCCATTTCCATTTTCATTCTATTTCACTTTTTTTTACTTCCACATCCCTCTCCCCCAATCATTAATATCAGTTCTATGGCTTAAAAAAGAACAGTCTTAAATTTAAGGTCCTCCGAGTTAATGAGCATTGACAAGCGCGCGGGTATTGACCAGTTAAAACTTAGTTCAGACGTATCGACTTTGACTTTATATATATGAACATTGAGATAGCTTGATATATGTTTGTGTGTTTTTTTTTTTTTCATCTTTTTCATTTTATCTTTCATATAATATTTGCTACGGTTCGGAGTAAAGTTTTGTGTCATTAATAGAAACATTATAAGTATTTATAATCTTATTCCTGTGAAACGAACAACAATTAAATCAATTCTCAATGGGTGTGTACAGACTTATTTTTTTTTCTTATCTTGATCTAAAGAAAAAAACAGTTGGAAATTAGTAAAGCGTCCCCAAATTCCAGGATAACAAACGCCACTCGACCTGGAACGTATTTGTTTACTTGCATATATATTTAATCATCTCCAAATTTTTTTTCTCCCTTTTGTTTGTTTGTTTGTCATTTTTTTTTTTTTTCATCATTTTCAATTTTTCTTTCTTTTCTCTCAATTACAATCTACACGCACTTACATACTTGGTTGGCATCACGAGTATACAATTAGCTCATGGATTGAAAATTGTTCACAGAAATATTCGATAAGACACGGCATTCACGATTGCGTCTCTTGTGTATGTGTGTATTTATGTGTGTTTTATGTGTGACAATTATTCATAATCATTATTTCATCGCCCTTAACTCTTAAAATCTAGAATACATATATAAATATATTTATATAAATGTATATGCAATAATACACATTAATATATATATATCAATATATACACTTAAATATAAAATGGCACGAACGTGCACGCATAATGAGATTTTTTTTATGCATCCACGTGCGTACATATATTCGCAGCATTATAAGATTAAACCGTTTTTTAAAAATCTAGTTAACTACGAAAGAGAAATAGCCTAATGCTCACAACACAGTTCACATAGACCCCTAACCAGAGTTTATTTCATTTCATTATTTTTTTTTATTTATTCATTATACTTAATTAATTATTCTATTAATCTTAAATATTACTTTGCTTACTTTTTGTTGTTTAATCATCGTTAATACTCGCGTTTATTTAATTGGCATAATATTATCCTCACAGTAATAATATTTTAATAATTAATCATTATTATAATATATTTATATAACATATCATCGGTTAAATATACTTTTATATTATCGTTATTTTTTGTATATATAAATTCATTTGTTTATTTTTTTTTCCATTTTTTTCATTTTATCCGTTATTATTATTATTATTATTATTATTTAATCTTAATTATATGTATGTCATACAACACTGTGATACATTTCCATTCTTGTCAAACCTCACTATAGTCATAACCACTGAAATGTATTTCGTGCGGTGTAAAGAGGGCCCAGGCGGGGTAGGGAGGAAGGGACGAGGGCACGTGTTGGCGATTATTTTTACGTCAAATAATTTTGCTTTTTTTTTCTTTCTTTCTCTCTCTCTCTTATTTTTTGTTCTTAGCAGCGTTAAGCCGTTAATTTAATCGTCAAAAAGCGCCGCGTGAATATTAATTTGAAGTTTGTTTTTATTTATTTAGAAACTAAAAACATCTCCAACTTTTTATAGCACACTTTTATTTCATTTTTTTGATTTAGCATTCATTTTCTCCCTTATTTTTATCACCCCTTCAACGAGAGAGGGTTAATGAGAACTAACAAATATACGAGCAGAGGTGATAGGATGTGGATGAGAAGGAAGGATGAAAGAAAAAGATCTTTGGATCTTTTATTAAAAAGAGACTCAGAGAAGAGAGGGATTATTAGGGGGGGGAAAGACGGGGTGCAGGGCTTGTAAGGTCACTTGTCCATCTCTAAACTCTAAGTAATTGTTTAATGATTTATTTATGCCCGAAGTCTTTCGAATTGATCGTGTTTTTTTGCAAATTTTCTTACTATCATTTTTCTTATTTTTGATGGGGAAATTCTCATCAATTTTTTTTCTTAAATAATTTTTTTTTTCTTTCATTCTTTCATTTTTTTTTCTCTTAAGACTAGATTCAAGCATGTTAATCACTTTTTGACATGCTCATGTATTTATTTTTCATTTTTATTTTCTCAATTTTACACATGTCTCATCTTTCTGTTTTTTATTATTTTTTTTGTTCCTTTTTTTTTCCTCCCTTCATTTTTAAACCCATCAAATCGAACGAAGTGATTGCTTATTATTTTGTTTATTCATTATTCTCATTTATTTATTTTATTCTTTTTTTGGAAGAAGCAGAATTTTTGTGCTCTTCTTTATTTTTGAGAATCACGACATATTCATCGTGTTTAGTAATCTTAGGCACTGAAACATGAAGTTATTCTCGTATTTGTTTTTTGTTTGTCTCAATAACCCTCTCTCTCTCTCTTTATCTCTCTCCTTCTCACATTTCCCATATTCATCACCTTCATTTCATACTTAATAAACCAATAAATTCATTGCGCATTATTGGCCGGGACTGGTTCTTTTACTTTCTTTCTCACTACCACATTTCTTTCTATTTCTTTCGCTGTCTTTCTCTCCCCATTTCTTAATTGTTTTTTTTTTTTCATATTTATCCAAGATATGAGTCCCCGAATAATTGGAAGCAATTCGTTCTCACTTTTCATTCTATCAAATTCAATACCAATATCAATTCAAAATATAATTAATAATTATATGACGCCCTTTTGTGCGACTGGTGAAAAAGTCCAGAGAGCAAAAAATGCTCATTCAACACTTTGATATAAATTCATATATGCAAACAAATAAACACACCCAAGACACACACACAGACATACACACACTGACGGATTTATTTTTCTTTGTTCGAAATAATTGAAAAATTCGGGAACTCGTTGATATCTTTGGGTGGGTGGATAGTGCCCGCAGTGACGTATATTTATTTTTTTCCTTTTGATAAGCTTTACATATATATATACACACATATATATATATATATATATATTACTTGGACACGCGATAATTAAACAGTGGAGAGAGAAATAATATTCCATAGCGAGACGTATACATTAATATTCAATTATAAATTTCTAAACGCAAATTGTTTCATTACAAACTACAAGAAATTCATCACGACTACCGCAAGATATAATATAAGACATTAAAAAACGAATAAAGTTAATTAACAGTATGATTGGCAACACAATTAAGCGTATATCGGAGCAATTGGGTTATTTTTTTTTTCGTCATTCTCTTTATTATTCTTCTTTTATTTTTTTCCTTATTTTCTTTAACCACTATGACTCTATCACCTATCATTCTTGCGATGCATTTCTCCGTCTTTTTTTTTTTTTCGTTACTAAATTGTTTTTTGTGCTTCCACATGTCCGAAAGGACTCTACATAATGGAAGAGTCGATGCCCCTGTACCATTTCCCTTCTTATTATTTTTTACAATCTCGTGTTATTCATTCTTTTTCCCTTTCTTTTATTTTTTCATTTTGTTCATTCACTCATATCATTTTCGCTATTATCAATTGTATCATATGAGAACTGCATATTTTTTTTTGCAATAAAAAAAAAACCCAGCGCTTCAGGTTATGAAAGCTAAGCCTAGGAGCCTTTTTTTTTTTTGGACAATTAATTCAGTATTCGTTTGTCCATTATACAATTATATAAAATTCGTAATTATGACAGAGAAAAAAATATAATGCGACATTTTTATGTCGCAGTGAATAATAGCGCTCAAGGTGGGCTTCGTTTATATGTTTAGAGATAAATATTGTTTGTGTTTTTTTTTTCTTTTATTTATGTTTTCATTATGCAAATAGAGATAATATAGATTCGTTAATTGTTGATTTTATTCTCTATATTTCATTTATCGACTTATTATCATTTTGGAGAATTCACGTTAAATCAGATCGCTCATTATTTATTTTATTGTTTTTGTCCATTGCGCAAAATAATATCATTCTAAGACGCTGGTAAAATTATAAATGAATAAATCACTTTGAAAATTTTAATACAAAGCAAGTGAAATAAATTATCGCAAAATAAAAATAAGAATGAATTGCCCATTTAGAGATCGAATGACAATTGCGCAAGTGTATTTTATCAGTTATATTTTTTTTTTCTTTAATAATCTAGTCTGTAGGGACAACAAGTAATTATAAATAGCCCACCGCAATTATTTGTATTTGCTACTGAACGCTTTCGAGTATGTGAGACCCTTCGCGATAGAATATACTCTAAAAATATGTTCTTATTGATATTTTGAAGTTACATTGATCCCTCGTAGGCATATTTTTTTCTCTATTTTTATTTTTGGCTTCGAATGAGCAGTGACGAGAAGGATTTTAACACGACAACCTTCCCCTTTTTCTCTATATCTTTCACTTTTTTTTCATCTTTCCTCCTCTCTTTCACACTTTTCCCTTTCCTCATTTATCATTTCCTTTCAAATTGATATCTCAAAGCTAAATAAATTTCTATCTCGCATTTACTGTGACAATTATCGAAACTTTGTGAGATCGTAAAAATTTGAAAAGCCAATATTATTTATTCTCTTTTATTTCACTTTCAATTCCATTGTTCGTGTTTATTCTTTCATTTTTCTTTTTTTTTATAATCACTTTTCACAATGTCATTTTTATATGCTATAAATAAATACGTAACGTGTTATACGTAGAGATAGCATTTGATTTTATATTGTCAGAGAGATATAAAAAGAAAAAAAAACGAAAAAAAAAAAAAAATTGTACTCAACTTTAATTTCAGTACTTTTTTTTTTTTTTTTTTTTTTTTTTTTTTTTTTTTTTTTTTTTTTTTTTTTTTTTTTTTTTTTTTTTTTTTTTTTTTTTTTTTTTTTTATGTCAATGTTAACATTTTCTCTCACATTTGTATTATCGAGATATAAATAATTGGCTTTTCGAGAGACCGGATTAGGTCCAGTAAATGTGTCGAAGTTTATTCAGAATTCTTTGCACCATATATCTGTCTCGTTTTCTATCTCTCTCTCTTTTTATTTTTCTCACTCATTTAATCCTCTTGTTGTTAATAATAATTTAAAATCGAACGCAGTCAGCCAACTGGAATGAACACACGTCGCCCCTTTGGAAAATGCACCTAATGCCTAATATTTTTTTGTTAATTTTTAATTTTTTTTTGTTTTGAATACTATAAAGACGGATATACGTAGAGCCTCGCCATGAAATTGGAAATAATTTCCTCGAGGATTAATTAAATGAATAGAATTTTGATAATAAATTTTTGTTTAAAGCAAACGAGACGGCAACTCGTTGCGTGTATATACGTGTGTTATATGCGTATGTTACGTTCACGCGTTTAGATGAACACTTAGTTTGTTTTTTTTTTTTTCATTTCTTGTTTCATTTGTTACAATACAATTATATGTATACAATAGATACATCTGTAACAATTTTTAATTCTATTTAAACCTTTATTTATTCATTCTTCTGTCATTATCTTACTCGCGATATTACTTATATGTTTGACGCATATCCCTTTTATTATGAACTCTTTTTAATGTTTTTTTTCGTAATCCTTATTTGTTGCTTTTTACAAATTCATTGAATTGTTTTTTTTTCACATTCTATAAATAAATACCCTTATGAGTGATCTTTTCATTCTTTTTTTTTCTCACTAGTTATCCAATTTATACATATAAATATGTATATATTTATAACTAGTTATGCACGCGGAACTTCACCGTCTGTACATGGGATTTTATTTTTGTTTATTATTCATTTATACTAATTACGTTGTATTCCACGTGTAATACTAAGATTGAACTGAATTCATCCGTCGTCTGTTATACACAATATCCCCCTTTTTTTTTCAAATTATTATGTGTGTACATTTGTATTTGTGTGTATTTGTGTGTGCATGTATTTTTTATTTGCTCCCTCCAGCCCTGTATTATCCTTTTTCTATGATTGTTAATTTCACATTACATTCTGATTCCTTTCTATTTTTCTCTTTTACACTCTCTATTTATAGTTCACACAATGCAATACCTCATCGACTAGTCGATATATTTACAACCACCACAACAAAAGCCACGCGTTTAATTCATTTTATCTGGCACGGAAATGTTTAAAAGAAAAATGTTTTATAATCACACTGAAGCTGGAATGGCCCCGACACAAAAAAAAAAAATCATTCCGCAATGAAAATTCTACATTAATTTATTTTCTCTCACCAAACAATAACAATTAATAGAAAAACAAAAAAATTTTCATTTTTTATTATTTGACATTGTCTCAAATAGCGCTAGAAAATTTATAACAAATCACGGGGAAAAAAATGAATTCTATCAAAATAATATTTGTTTGATAGATCTTTGTGAAATTTGAAAACAAAATAATATTAATAATAAAAATGAAAAATGATACCAATGAAGCAGCCAATAATGAAAAAAAAAATCAAATTGCGCATGAATAATTTTTTTTTTTTCTTTAGACAAAAAAAGACGTAATAATAAAATCAAATTTCAATTGATCTAAAAGAGGAAAAAAATAAAAGTAAAATACAATAATGAAATGTATATGGATGAGTATATTACAATTACAGAAAATGGGCGAATTTTCGCCGCACATAAAATATTCAGTTTGTTATGGATTTTTAACTACTCCATAATTGGAAATGCTAAAACATATTTCGCCTAAACTTTCCATTTTTCATACAAACATTTGTATCTTCTGTTAAATAACATTTCAATATAAACATTGTGACATTAGGATCACACACGATTATTTGAGTTTATCGAAATTTTATGATAATGTTGATGATAATAATAATGATAAAACCTCAATTGTCACATCTAGTCACAAGTTTTTTACAATTTACAAATAGTCACCAGTGAAAACACAAAAATGTCATTCCAAATGGAATTATAGCCAAAAAAAACACTGATAGCAAATAATATTGGCTCATATACATAAAAGAAAAGAGAAAAAAAATAAACAGAAGATTCAAACAATAAAAATCCATCATATATTAAGCGCGTACTTTATGTCCAGTTCAATTAAGGTTTCAGATAAATACTGTCTCAACTATCATTATTACAAAATACGTGGCGTAAACTCATATATAAATATCGCAGCGAGTAAAAGATTTATGAATATTTAGCAAAATAATGAATGACTAAATCTAATACACGCAGCAACAATAAAACATTATCAGTGGCTAGAAATGGATTCATTGTAATATACAGCAGTAATATTTGTTATTTCAGATGTTATCCTACAACATTTTGCAATAATAAAATAACTTTGTTGCTTTTATTTATTTTACTAATCGAGCCTATGGAATTAGGTGTCATCAAGTGAGGAATCGTCTGGTCGTAAATAAATAAATTTTTCCATCATTCGTCGTATCATAAATTTCCTCCAATCTTATGTTTTTCTTTTTCCATATTGAAATGAGAATATCAATCATAAATCACAGAATGATATTGACGTGATAATGTAGCTCGAGATTATTCCATACACCATTTTCTTTCCATTCTCATATTCAAATTACTCATTTGACCCACTTTGACATTTCTGCATAAGCACAAAAAATATTAATATGAAATAATGAGAGATCATATATATAAACATAGACAAAAACAAAAGTTTAATTAGTGTGCCGCAATGGGAAAAATTCAAATGGTAATCAAACTGATGTATCTTATTTTCTTTTTTCTCGGGATATTTTTTTTTTTCATTTTTTTCCTTTCCCTTTTTTTTACATTTCGACTAGCCGACTCCGTGACAATTGTAAACAGAGTTTGTAACAATTAGCCCGCACACGACTAATTAGTTGGAATTTTCAGGTACGAAGCTTGAGGGGCTAATTTTCATTATATGATAATAATAAGGTTATTCATTATTTTTTCCCTTTCTTCACGAGTTGATAAACTAATTAAAATAACATGACGAGAAAATTCAACAATATCAAGCGCACTAAATGCATTAATTGTGAGCATACGAACATATATATACACATATATATTCATAATTTGTGCAAGGAAATTAAAGTAGGCGTTATAAATTGTATTTTCATTTCCATTCGTATGCATAAGTGTATATGTGTGTGTGTGTGTGTGTGAGTGTCTGTCTGTACTATATGTATTCGTGCACGCGTGTATATGAGACGCAACACGAATTAAATTTTCCAATTACATCGAGAAATATCGAATAAAGTCCATGATTAACGACAGCTGCTATCTCTATCCTCGCAAAAATTCTAATCAAGATGACATCACTTATTAAACACAAGACATTGTGCCGTGTCAACAAATCTTCAAAACAATTAAGGCTGGGGCGGGGAGAGTGTAAAGTAAAATGAAAAAAAAAAAGGAGGTCAATATGATGACACCGACGACGGATTTGACTCTTTTCTGCATAAATACAAACATAACCACTAAGTAATAATGATAAACTTACTAATAATAATAATAATAATAATAATAGTAATAATAATAATAAATATAATGATAGCAATAATAATAAAACCAAACAAAAAAAACAGCAAAAAAGTAAACACCCTTAATAACTAAAATGGCATAGAAAAATCAGATCTCATGGACCATCAAAGGCGATGTTGGAAAACTTCGCCGGAAGAAATACCCGGTACACCAAGAAAAAAAATATATATATTTATATATATAGATATATATATATATATATATAGGTAATAATGATAATAAGACACTCGTTTAACCGAAATTCACAATCAAAGATAAAGAGCAACGTAGAGAAAAAAAAAAATATACATTCATATCGAAATAGCTTATTTGAAAAAAAGAAAAAAAAAACCGCAACATTTCTCTTTGAGCCGTGACAATGATTTTTCTAAAATACTAAAACTTCACTTTCCATTAAATCATTAATTTAAGACCACGATATTAATTGATAATTCGCACCATTCATCTTATCTCTTTTTTTTTTTCTTTCATTTGGATCTTTGTTCTAAACATAAAAGTTATTATTTTTTTTGTTGGTATCTCACATTCGGTCTTATCCTCCCCCCATCATTCAAAAACTTTGGAGATTAATTCCATCTCTTTCAAAAATTATTATTACTTTTTCCTCTTCCTTTTTTTTCCTCATTTTTCTTATTTTTCTTCTCTTTTTTTTTGTGTTGTTTTATTATTGGTTTTTTTTTTTTCCTCTTTTTCTTCAATAATTCCCGTACTAAACTTACGCGCAAAGACAAACTCCCTACAATCTATCTCAGAACAACATCTCTCGTCGGACAAGACACGAGAATATCACATTGCAAGTGTTTTTTTTTTTTATTTTTTTATATACTTAAATCTATGTTTACTAGAAAATATCATTTTCTTGTGGTCTACCACCAATCTCGCTTTGATAATCAGTAGCGTTCGTTTCTTTTTGTTAATTTTTTTCTGGTGTTTCCTTTTCTTTGTTTTTTAATATTGAAACAAATTGAATTGTGTGTCGGTGTATTGACACTTGCAATAAACTTGCCATAATCGTGCTCTCTTGGTATTTTTTTTTTAATTGTTTCAATTCCATCAAATAAATGATTTTGTCTCGTTTTTTTTCCTCCCAACATTTTTTTCCTTAAAATATTTGTCATTAGAATACCGATTGGCTGTGTGGTTGTTTTATTTTTCACGCACGTGTCATGCCCACATATTATTTCGTTGGTTACTCCCTCGCGGGCTCTGTGTCACGATTCAATTCTCTTTAGGGGAGTACCGAAAAGAAAAGAAAGAAAAAAAAAAATACAATCATAATCGATTAATACAATTTGTGAATACGCAAAAATGAATGGAGAAAATTGATTTATATATATAAATATATAAGAAAAAAAAGAAGAACAATAATAAATAATAATAAAATTAATCAAACTTCAATTATATAGTGCATAGGACATGAAAAATGCTTTGAGAAAATATGAGGAAGCTTAATTCAAGTCATATGTGAATGATAAAAGCGAAATTTCGCTCATTAAAATTATTTTCAATAATTTCTTATATCTCTTTTTTTCCTTTTTTCTTTCCCCCTATCTCAAATTGATCATCACAAAGTGTCGCTCTTTCTCAATAATATAATTGAACGCTCCATTCGGAAGCGTATTTGACATTGTCATGATTGTATCCGCATCGTTGTTGAGCGAGAAAATTTCGCGGCTCCATTTTGTGGAAATAGGCACGTTATACTATTTAAGTATTTCTATTTATTTCATTTTCTTTGCATTTTTAAACTTCAATATACAAGCCCCTTGCATTAATACTGGAGCATAAAAATGGAGTGTTTATTATATAAATGTGTGAATGTGTGCGAGATTAAGAAAAAATGGACGCGCGAAAAAGAGTGAAAGATAGATAGAGGAAGATTAATAATGAGAAAGATTAAAAATGGAGAATAAGGAGCAAGCAATAATGGAAAAGACATTGATCCTTAATAATATTGGACGATCAGCAAAGGTTGTGCGCGACGTATTCGATGCACTCATATCATTATTGAAGAATAATTTAATAGCAATAACATTTGATGAAGAGAAAGAGCGACGATTTGGTGTAATTCTGATCATTATTTTCTTTTTTCTTTTAATTTTTTTCTTTTCGTCTGTCAAGTTCACGGCTCGTCATATTTTATTTAATTATCGTTCTTATATTCTCACTTATCCACAATTTTTTTAAAGTCATTCAAGTCAACGAGGGAGCTCTCTTAGTGTTTCATGTACATATGTATATGTGTGTGTATGTGTATGTGTTACAAACAGCATGAGTGTCCCGTTTGCTCATGGACATAAATTCACAACACTCATTGATAATCGATACTAGCTTTTAATCTACCTGACTATGCACTAATTAATAATCATTTAAACAATATTGTTTAGGTAGGCTAATTGCTCGCCATAAGTATATATTAATATTAAAAATCGTAGTGTTTTTTTTTTCTTATATCCTTCAAATCTATTATTATACAAAAATTATGATTTATATGTGCATGTATTTATTTGGGTATTGGGCTTGAGGGGGGAGGGAAAAATGTCTATTTGCGTATCAAACACGCAACATTTAATGCATCTACGTATTATTGTATTATTACTTCTTGTTGTTATTTTCATTTGTATTAATGTGCATTCACTTTATCACGTCTTTTATTCGATTGTTTTGCTGATATTAAAAGACGTGTCTCTTTAGTGGTATTTTTTCTTTCCTTTTTTTTCCATCACTTCCACCCTCCCTCGTCATGTCTTTATTGTTTCTACAGACGATCGTCCCTATAAACGTGTCGATACAGATATTGATTCGCCAAGAGAGACCCTAAGTTTCTAAATTCAATATTATTATCACAACAAATATCTTTCTACTATTTTGAGAAAGTTTCACCATTTCGTCTTTGATTCCATCGATAAAAATTACTTTTTATTACGTGCCAATCACAAAATTTTTTTTATTTGCGGTATGTGCACATTTCGGATGCTCTAAATTTTTCATTTCACTTCCAAGATTCTGATTCATTTATTCCCTTTTCCAGTTTGTTTATTATTTTTTTTTTTACTTTTTTTCCATTTTTTCTTGATTATATATATTTTTATTTGTTTTTTTTTTCTTGTTTTCATTTTATTTTGTATGTTTTTTTATTCTTTTCCCATTTTGTTTTTCTTGTTATTTTTCTTTTTATGTTTCTCCATATTTTCCTGCTATCTTCATCAATTTCATCATTATTTCACCCTGACAAGTCTTTGCGCGATGTAATTAAATACATACGCGACTTTTTGACGAACACAATCCCCCATGAATAAATCAATTCTGAAAGCTTAAATGCCATATGTGATACGTGGAATCATCCTGACTATTATATTCTTTCAGATTAGATTGATATATACTTGTATATATTCATAAATATATACATATACCTTATTTTTCGAATCGTGGTCTGACCAGGCAACTCTATGTGTCAATCTTTCATATATTGTTAAAACACTTAGGTATTAATCTTAAGTTTACGTCCATAGGATACTGTTTAGGGCGCTATGATTCGATCTCAATTTTGATAACCCCAAAGAAAAAACACACGTGGTTTAATTCTAATTTAGAAGTGATGCATTGATCTGTCATCATTTCCACTTGCTAGTCCATTTTTTTTTTTCATCATTAATTTATCAGTGAATATGATTAATTAATACACTTGCTATTTTGTTCAATACATTTCTGTTTTTCTTTTCATTCCATTCATCCACAAAATGTTCATGCGTGCAATATGATCTATTGATTAAGTGAAATCATATTTTCACAATTGTATGCTTTGTCTGTCCTTATTTGTTCCTTCAAAATGTGATTGTAGATATATATATGTATGTTTTGTTTACATATATAAATATTTATATATATGTTAGAGAACGGCGTTCAATCGTGGCGTTGTATTTATATTGGCGTATGTGTAATAATCATTGTCATATATCATCAATTTTTCACCGTTTTACGTTAAAACAGCAATCAAACTTACAGTTGAAATTTTTCTTATAATATTATGTCGAAGTTTATGTTTGTAATTAATATTTCGATCAGCTTTCAGTTATGTGTTGTGTTAGTTAATGTGTTGTATCAGCCCAGTGTCGTTCGTAATGGTATAATGTCTGTGCCCTTTTTCTATTATTGCGCAAATCTTCCCCACTCGCTTCAGCGGAAATTAAAACAATACTTTTTTTTTCTCCATTTTTCTTAGCGTAATGATTAAATTTATCCGCGATTTGAGGAGGAGATTCATTGAACTTTCACTTCCATCGCGAAATCATCTAAAAAGCTCGTCGCGTTGACGCACGACGTAAAAATTCATGGACGCAACTAACAAAAGAATGATTTGTTGCTTCAATTATTGTTTTTATTTTTTGTTCCTTTTTTTTTCTTTTCAACTTGCTCGTCGTTTGGTTTTTCAGTCCATCAGGTACCTTCGACGTTATGAAGAAAAAAAAAGGAAGAGAGGAAAAAAAAAAACAAGAGTTGATTTAATGTAAACGACCATGGTGCGGTAGTGTCCATAGCACATACAAGTTTTCCAAAAAAAGTCTATTCATTTTTCATTTATTTGTTTCGTCATAGTTCTCTCATTCCTCTTACGTCAAATACAGTCGCGTTATAAAGCCGAAATTAATATGTAATCATTCGACTGTTCCCGCATTTTTTTTCTTTCTTTTTTTTTTTTTCTTTCGTATCACAAAGACGCATAATGCTAATACCGGCCACTTCTTAATCTTCTTAACACATTCGTTTCCCAAACAGGAGCATTAAACATGCCAACATGAATCCAAATGGGACTGAACGGGCTTCGAAGGCTAATGCCACCACGACTTGACTTGAATTAAAATGTGATCTTTTTTCCACGCGATATTTCATTATTATTATTACAATTATTATTTCGTATTACTATTGTTTATTATTATTATTATTCATTATTATTTATCATTATTATTATTATTATTATTATTATTACTATTATATGTTTTACTTTTTTTTTCGTTTTCTTGCAAGTTTCATTTTTTTTTTCTCTTCTCATCTCCTTACCAATCGCTTTAAACTCTAGATTAATAAATGGTACAGAGACACACTGGACATTGGCACGACAGGTGGCATTTAGATTTAATATAGAATAAAATTTACGTTATTGCGATAACATTTGGTATCGTTGTGTCGTTGCCCGGCCAGCCTGAATTCTCATTGTATTTTTTTTTGTTTTGTTTTATCAGCTCTTGTTTACTGCCATCCATTCCCCATCGTAATCTTTTTTTTTTTGTTTTTCATTAACTATCATCTTAATCACAGCAGGACGGCGGGCAGCGACGTCAATGCGCGTTTAAGATTTCTTTCTTTTGATTAGATTGATACAGTCTAAGTTTGATACTCGCTGCAGTCTTGAAACTGTTCAGCAAAAAAAAAAAAAAAAAAAAAAATAATGGAACACTCCCCGACACAATCAGAGACCTTTGGCCTTGAAATTTTTGTCTTTGTCTTTCAGATGAGAATCATATTTCCTTCACGACACGTCACATTATATTAATTTCATTTCATTCATATTATTTTCAAATAATTCATCGTGCTTTGCATGGAAAGAACACACATTAGCGATTGTGCGTGAATAGTTACGAGACTGAGGTAATTAAGAATTTTTTTTTTTTTCTTTCATGCTTGCGTTGATCGCGAGAGTTCATGATTCACATTGAAAATGCATTGGCTCATAGAAAATTCCACTATTTTTAAACGTGGGAGAGAGCCGCGTGTGGATTGAATGCAACATAAGTTTATTTCGGTCCCCGATTTTAATTGTCTTCATTCAAGATAACCCAATCGGATTGTAAATATTTCGTATTTACTTATGTATGTTATATTTTGTGGTTTGTTTATCGCAGTAAAATCGTTTGGTTGCTCTTTTTTTTTGTTTATTCTGTGTGACCTTATGCACCTAAGCGTCAATGGGCACGGGAATATTTTTGGTTTTTTTCTTGTTTTAAGTAACTCGTTTCAATAATTGCGCATTTATTTTTTAAATAATTGACATTTCGAGAAGACTCTGATATCAAGACGGTCAAATAATCGTTATAAATTTTGCATCAAATAATATTCAGATGCCATATTGACGCATTTTATTTTGGGCGCATGCCTAATTTACTATCGTTGAGTCGTTTCGATATAAGTAATATATGTACGTGTGTATTGTTTGTTTTTATGTATGTGTATATATAATGTTGTAAAAAAGAGATAAACGAACCGGGAAGAAATTAGGGCGTTGATAAACGTTGACGAGATTGTCCCAAAAAATGAAACGTGTTCGATGATTCATCTTAATGCTCAGTTGCTCAAGAATTATTCCCCATGATTTTGACACCTACTTATATGTGTTCACGAATTGCGAATTCGAGCAGCGTTGAAACTGTCGTGTGGGCTCAATCTACATCGACTCACCTCCCAGAAGGTCTCCGGGCAAGTAAGAGTTAAGAGAACTCGGTGTTGTTCGTTGAGCATCGCTGCTATCGAGGCCGGAATTGCTCCACAATGAATTGCTGCTTGGTGGAGCGCCCCACAATTGACTCGAGCTACCGCCCCAAGTATCAGGCGGTGGACCAGTCTTGTTTGAAGGTCTCAAACCCCATCCATTGCCACCGGATGCACCGGTTTGTTGTTGGCCACCGTGACTTAATTGTTGTAGAAGTGTATGAACTTCACTGTCTGCTGGTGATTCCGCAAATATTGTTGTGTTACCAAGTACGCAATTATTTAAAGCTCCTTGCGCCTAATGAAAACAACAGAAAATAAAACAATTACAAAATAATTAGTATAATTATTATAATGACGACGAATGGTACAATGAACAATAATTTACCTTGCTGGCTTCGTCGCGCGATGAGTATTTTGTGAGAGCAATTCCATGATTCAGGTACAAACGAAAATCTTGGACAGGTCCATGTTGCATACAAAGTGTTTTCAACGTCGAACCGTCAATTTGTGGTGTAAGGTTCTTCAATAATAACCAAGTACCAGCGACAAGCCATCCAGCGTTGCCGCCACCTGCACCTGAATGAAGTCCCCATGAGCTTGCAGACCTGCTCACACCGCCAATTGCAGCCCATCCGTTGCTGGCAGCAACCGCTGCTGCACTCTTGCTGCTTAATCCAGGTGGTGGTCCTTGACGTGCTTTATTCATTGGTGCACCCCATAATTCAGAAGTCACGGCTGTTGGTGGAGGCGCAGAGTCTGTCCAACTGTTTTTAGAGCTATAAAACAATGAAATTAAAGAACAAATTAATATTTGATTTTTCTCCACTAACATTTACTATTTCATTTCATCATATCTCTACTGACCTTGTGAATGTGCTGGGTGTTGTAGTAGGAGGATTGAAACTCCACGTGGAATTGCTGAGACTAGGAATGGAAGTGTCAACATTTTGTGACTGTGGTGGTGGCGATGTCTTCGTGCTTGACGAGAAAATTGCATCAGGATCTTTGATAGCAGCCAAAGAGAGAGATCGTACAACAGATCCAGGAGTGATACTGGGATCGTCTTCAATGTTCTTCATCTGAGTGCCCTGAAAAGGACTACATATAGGCAACTCCGCAAAAAAAAAACACTTATCCTTTACAATATCCATTGAAGGAGCGAAATAATATGTTACATCATTTCACCACCAACAATACTGGGAATGAATTACCTTCCATGGTTTGCCAGGTTCGAATTCCGGAACCAAATCAGTGAATGCAGCACCGCCAGGTTGCCAATCCTTCCCATCAGTTGCATCATTATTACCTGCGTCAGGCCATCCACTGTCACCAAGTCGTGTTGACCATGTACCATCTCCCTGTCCCAATAGAGGATTCATATTAGGACTGCTGTGAGAATGACTCAAGCTACCAGGTGTTTGTGGAGGTTTGCTAGTAGTTCCAGGTGCACGTGAAAATTCATTTCCAGATATATCGCCGTCTTTGTCGATTGATGGTAGTTTCCATTGATTCAATCTGGATTGTTGTTGGCTCTGTAATACCAATACAGTTGTTCAATTCCAACAATTCAGTAACCAGAGTCTGAATTAATCCAAATCTCAATTAGAGTCATTGACTTACCACAGGTGGCTCTTTATTCATAGCTAAGTCACTGAAGCTATTCTGCAATGCTGACATTGGATCATGAACTGATGATTTGTAATAATCAGATGATTGCGATGGTGCAGCTGGATGTTGTTGCTGCTGCTGTTGCTTCATGTAAGTTGCTTGCTGCACGGCAATTTGATTTTGGAGATTGGCAATCTGCTGTTTGGTCTTTGTTATTTGAACACTGATTTGCAAAACCGTATTGCTATTGCCTTTAAGTGAACTCTGAACAGAATGCTGCTGATGAAGCTGCTGGAGAACTTTAATTTGCTGCAATAGTTGATTCAGTAGAATTAAAGTTGATGGTGCCAGTGGCTGATTGAGAATCTGCTGGTTGAGATATCCTTCTTGAACTGCAAGTTGTATTTGTTGTACGAGCATACGTAATTGTTGAGTACTTGGTGGATTTTGTGGTGTCCTTGATGCCTATAAAAATGAAAGAAATTTCTTCAGCTATTGTTTGATCATTCTCTAAAAATATTGTATGCTAACATTTAGATTTTTAAGCAATCGATAATTGGTAATAACAGAAAATAGATGAAATATTATACTATTGTGCATTATATTGTGAAGCATACACTTATGATACGGACAAATCGTGATGTCACGGTGATTTGTAGTTTTATTTAACCAACTCTATCCACGGTACTTACCACGACGTGAATTCCAAAGTAAATGCATAATTTTTCTTCCCTTTTAAGCCGTAAGATATTGTTCAAATGAAAAAAAAAAAAAGAAAAAAGACGAAGCACAATCGAAATTCATGCAAGAAAACCATTTAAACTGACACATGCACATGCGTGAACTAAAGAAAAAGCTCTTCTAAAATAGACCGCCGAAATTGATTTCTCTTTTCCCCATATTAAACGTCTTCAAGCAGAACAGAAAAGTAAAAAATGTTTTTTTTCTAAGTTCGTAATAAAGAGAAAATAGTATGCCATTCGTCAGGTCAGTTCACCTGGTTGAAAGACGGTTGTGGCGGATTAACATTTGGCTGTTGCTGCAGTTGTACTGCTGATTGCTGTTGCTGTTGTTGTTGTAGCTTCAAAAGACTTGCGCTGGCCACCGAACCACTAACGCTGCCACTTGCCCCACCGCCAGGCACGCCAGCCCCCTGCGTTACATACGAACACCCTTGTACCCCACGCCCTTTCCTAGCCACTTCCACTTCGCAATTTCTACTCGATAATAATTACATGGCGAATACAGCCAGGTAATGGCAATAGCTACTCATACTTTTCAAATATTTCTACGCCATATGTTATGCGGTTGATTATTCATGAGCATCTACATGTAATGCATATACTATAACTAGCTGTATTCGCCAGATTTGACTTGATACCTGGTCAACACCTCCACCATGAGAGCTACCATCCCAATGTTTTTTTCCAGCAGACTCTTCAATATTTTCCAAGATTGTAATTTTAAGGCAAAAACACACTTTTCCAGACGCTACATTCTCACACACAATCTCTCCTGTGTTATAGTTTTTTCAATGTTATTCACTCATCAAAAGGACAAAAAAAATTTTAAAAAAAATATTGTCAAATGCCTCTGCACATTGAAACCGTAACCCAAATGAACCCACGTGACCATCGACACACGTGTCGCAATAATGTAAGGATTGATCCCTCTTCTTCATTTGTACGTGCTCTTAAATTATGCAACTTACCGGTGGAATGGACATTTGCTGAGCAACATGACTGATTTTTGGATATGCTCCTGACATGCTAGCCTGACTGGATGGATCTCCATAGCCTGAAGGTGCATCATGACGACGCCATTGGTCTAATGAACGGATTTGGCTTAGTAATTCTTGTGCTTCGTCGCGGTTCATTTCGCGAGATCGTAGAGCAGCCTCCACATCTTCTTTCTGTGAAAAAGACAATATCATGCAATACAGTTACGATTTAAGAATAATAATATAGTTATAAATCAGAGAAAAAGAAAAGGAAACGGATTTTACCTTGTAGCCCATATCGCATAGATAACGGAATTCTCTGCTATTCCAAATGACTTCTTTGGTAAGCGCTGGTTTAGCAGGATAACCCCAACTTGGTGTTTGATCCATATCATTATCAGCCCAACCACCACTTGGTCCCATGACTTTGGGTTTATGTCCAAACGGCGCGCTCCAATTCGCCGGATTTAATGGTGGTTCGTTCCATGAAGCTGGAGTTTTTGGCTCATCCCAATTAGTTGCTTCATGAGAACCATCACCCCATGATCCATTACGACCACTTGGACCGCCTGGATGACCCCACATTAATCCACCAACATCAGGTTTCATGCCTGGCTGTCCGGGCATTCTATTTTGTGGCATACCAGGTGGACATTGCATTCCACCACGGCTCAAATTCGGTGTAGGTGAATCTTTCCAATGTGTTACCTTACTACCAGGCATTGCGCCACCACGTTGGTTTGGCGTTGGATTTCCCCAAAGGCTTGTGCCATCGTCATAATTAGCAACATTAACATTTACATTTCGTCGTTGTGTGGGTGGTGATGGCTCTTCCCAACCGCTTGGTTTTCCCGGCATCATTTCTTTTGGTGGTGGTGCCGCCCATTGATTCATGCTAGATGGATTGATCATTTTTGCCGGCGGACCAGATGGATGCTGATGACTCATTTGATGATGCGGTGGACCAGGTGGTTGTCCCCACATAGCGTCAGTACTTGCGCCATTCAATCGTCCAGAAATACCACGTGGATCACCACGCATGTCAGCCATACGGGGATCGCGTGCCATTGGATCCATTACACGCATATGTTCACGCGGATCAATGGACATACGGTGATCACGAGGATCTCGCATTTCGCGTGGATCAACAGAACGCATATCACGTGGATCTCGCGGATCAATTCGTGGATCGCCCCAGTTAGATCCGGTTTGGTTGCTGCTACTACCAGGCCATTGTGTAGTGTTCGGTTGACTTGGTGTTGGTGCTCCAGTCCACATATTTGATGAATCAGCAGCCTCGTCATCTTCACCCCATGTGCCTCCAATGTTTGTTGATGGAGTATGTCCCCATGGTGTTTTTGCTTGCTGCGGTGGTGGAGGTTGTCCGCCATTTCGTAAATTAGCATCCCATAAATCTGTTCCATTATTAACTGGTGGCTTCCACATTGGCACACCGTCTTTAGTCATGCTGGGTTCTGGTGATGCTGGCACGTCCCAGTTTGGTTCTTGATTCACATGTTGACAGCCCCAACCGTCTTGACTGAATAATGCTTCCCTCATTGTATTCAATTGTTCGAGTTGTTGTTTGGTAGATGGATTGGTGGATGCTGGTGAGCCACCGGCCGGTACCGCCCCTGGAACTGGGTTATTAACTTGATTGTTGTTTGCATTGGCACCAGTTGGCTGCGATGGTACATTATTGCCATTATTATTGGGGGTTGATGCATTTGGTCCGGGACCAACAGCGCTATTGGATTTTCCTTGAGGCCACTGACCGGCATTTTGGTTTGTTTGAGATGGATTGGCCGGTTGCACTGGCGGCGGTCCTGATTGCGAGTTCGATGATTGGCTGGGATTGTTGACTTTATTAGTGGTGACTGGATTAGTTGGATTTCCAGGTTGTCCTTGATTTGGATTTGGATTACCAGTAACAGCGCGATTGACATTGTTGTTACCCCAGTTAGCTTGCGGTGGTGGCGCATTTCCCGGAGTACCGCCCCATCCTGATTGATTGGCGTTGTTATTGTTGGGTGTCGTAGCTTGGGCAGATCCCCAATTGGTACCGGTGCCGCTATTGAGTGAACTCTCACCACCACCTGCTAATGATAGCATTGATGGGATGCCCCAACGACGTTTGTAGTCCATTATTGGATCGTTGAGAGTATCATAATGACATGATGTTGAATAAGAGGTATCGCCAAAGAGTAAGCGCAAGGCCTTTTTGAGCTCATTACGTTGGCTTTCGCAATTGCTCTCGTTGTTTTTGTACGCCTTCTGATAAGCAGGAATGAGAGCTCGAACTAATGCGATCAGTCTTGCCCAATTGCGAGTATATGGCCTTACAACATTATCTTGGTCATGATAATAATCGGTTGTGATCACATTGTTTTGATCATATTCATGGTGATTTTGATCCATGTGGATATAATCATATGTATTGGACACAAGTTGATTTGTGATAATGGTTAATGCGGAATTGACCGCAGCGGTATTATCATTCGAGTAATTCTCGATGTCGGCTCGAGATACAGGTACGCTGTTTGTTTGGGATGTGACGGTGGCTGATTGGCTTTTAAGCGTCATCGTAGGCTCGCAGGTAGTCAATGTAGGAATGTTGACGGCCGAACTGACACTGTTCACGTCGTCGTCGTCGTCGTCATCATCAGTTACGTCAAGTCGAGCTTGATGAGACATTTCAGACTTATCGCTAGACTTATCGCTCTGCGTAGACTTAGACACGGACTTAACTTTAACATTAGATTCATGTTCAACCTTAGCAGACACTTGATACTTAGATTTCTTACAACTATCGTTTAGAGGCTTGTTAGACTTATCATTATCCTGAAATGAAAGAGCACCAACAGTAAATATTGTTGCTTCGGCATGGCTAATACCATCATTTTGAGACCCTAACATTCTAACATTAGTAGTCATTACACAGCTAGTCTTGTAGCACACAGCGACGTTAACATTGTCTTCGATAACATCTTGATTATTGTTATTAATATTAATTATCTCTTTTCCACCATTATCATTATTAACTCCTACTTTTCCAACATGATGACCATTGACATTGATAACGCCATTCTCATCATCTTCACTGTCATCAATGTTACAATAATAATTATCATTATTATTACCAACGTTGTTATCGTAATCCTCATTCTTAATAAGTAATGGAACACATATGCGTTGCGTCAGCTTACTCACGGTGACGTGCCACAATAATTGAGAAGTAATATTAGGAGAAATTGCTCGTTTTTCAATGAGATTATCCAGGAAAGATTGCAAAGTGTGGTCGGTAATTTCGTTTTTGAAAACGATAAGCGTAATGGAAGAACTGGCGAATCGCGCCGTGAAATTCTGAGCACATGACAACATTAATTTTGTCCGGGAAGCGGTCCAATCCAAATGCGTATTGTTTATAATCATGTCATTTTTGTTTACCAATCGAATTTTCGATAGACTTGGGAGTTGTTGAGCCATAGCTTCTCCGGCAAAAATGGTAACTAGGGAGCACTTATCGCCTAGTAATTTCATATCACCCTTCGAACGGTCACAAGTATTATTTTCCAATAGAATAACCGAATTGTTGACAGTATTGTTGTAACGTGCAAAGCTATTGCGTGTCACATCAAATAGATAGTAGTCACCGTAACGGGTTGAGCTGAGCAATATCACAGACTTTGAATTATTATTACTTATCAGACTAATATTAGCCTTACGGTTATTGTTGTCGCCCTGATGAAGGCGGGACCCTAACAAGAAGTAATTGTCGACAATATTGGCGAGACGCGGCAGCCGCTGGGGGCAATCAGACTTGGGTATCCTAACTAGGCTAGGTACCCCAGCGGTACGGCACGCATCGCTCATCTTATCATTTACATGTAGACTTAATTTTAGTACCCTAAAGCTTACATCACTAAAGCTATCCTTATTATCACTTAACGGCTTAGATGTAGACTTAGAGTTATCGGCGGAGCTGCCCAGCTGACCAAGCGAGCCCGGTGTGTTTTGCTTTCTGTACTTGTGATGATTATGTTCTGCATTGTTGTGGTTATTTATTTTATCGTTATTATCGTAGGTTAGAAGGTGATTTGTTGGATTTTTTGTGGTTTCTGATGCCACTGACTGGCAGGCCTCACCTCCAACGGCAAAGCTGAGCTCACCTGTAAAATTCATTTCACCATCTCCATTTGTTTTCATGTATTGTGCGAGGATAGCCCCACAACAATTTTTTTTCTTCCCCACTTAACATAATTCAATTCTTTACATACAATAAGCTAAGCTGATCAACTTCATAATTTTTTCAGCTTTACCAGAATTCAATTCAACAAACGAAACATTAAAATAATTTACTCACCAGATTGGCGTGGCAGGACGGTTATGAAGTCATTGGCGACGGTAGCTTTGGGGTGGCTGGTAGGTGCTGCCATCATGCTGCTGTTTATGAATTTGATATCACAGTACCTAGCATGCTCTGGTCGTTCCCCTTCCCGCGCCCCACTCAGACTGCTTTCCTCTAATACTACTACATCCCCCTGTAAAATAAATAAACAAATAAAAACATAAGTACACCCAACATCTATGACATGATTGCATTATATAATTCTACCATCCTTTTTTTTTCTTCTTTTTTTTTTTGCAACATGTAACAATGGTTGGTAATATATACTAATTGGCTTACCTTGGAATTTTGTACGAAGGCATTTGTTTCAGTAGAAATCTCATGTGAACTAGAATTGTGTGGAAACATTGGGCTCAGTTCTTCTTTGGCAGGCAATGCATAGAAACCAAGATCTCATAGACTATCACTATCAGTGCGCTCCCAGCTCCATGCCAATAGGGATCTACAACAATAAAATATACAAACATCAATTATCTTCATTCATGTATGATTGTTATCCGGAACATACGACTACATTGTATATTATATGACAAACAGCCAATTTGCCACATGAATTGCTCCTACATTCTCAATGTGAAACTCATTCATCCATTCATTTTTTTTTCTTCTTATTTCTTTACTTTTTACTTCCATCAATTACAAATTGAGAGAAATCGCGAATATTGACCCGGTCGGAAAACTCTTTCTTCGCGACACACACAATCCCCACTTTCATACATACTCCATGTATATACACTGACTTTGTAGCGTTAGGGAAAGGCTTAGATAATTTAGGGTAGACTTAAGATAAGATAGGTATCTCGAAACATAGTATACATTGTGTCCACCTACCATGAAACATAATTGTAAGAAAATAATACTTTTGACACTGTTTCTACAGCAACATAAAAGAAAGTCAAAACTATACAATACTTCATAATATCCATGTCCATTTAACTCAATAATTACATTCATACACAAACAATAACATATAATCGAAGAAATAAATTCCCAAGATACAACAGAATGAAAAAGATTTTAGTGCATAACAAGATATTGATTTATGCAAAAATAAAAACATGGAATGACAACATAAAAAGGTGGCATGTTACAACTTCTCAAGCTGTATTACTATGGCAGTAATAAATTTTCAATCACAATGGAATGTAGAAGGGAAATGTGGCAAGAGTGAAATAGAATACAGTAGGGAGAGCAATAGAGACAGAGAATTAAAAAAAAGAAAAGAAAAGGAAGTTGAACAACGGTAGATCGCATCCCATTTTATATATGATACCAGTCACACACAGACACACAAATACAGGAATCGCTCCATTCTATTAACAATAGAAAATGAAATTTTTTTTTTCTTTTCGCAGATCTTTATAATATGTTCCGTCTATTCACAGCCCTCCTCATCCCGTTGTCGCCATCAACGACTTAAACGCCGTACAATTCGAAAGGTCATACTGTGGCGAATGTGAGAGCGAAACGCAAAAGAGGTATCAGCACCACAAACCACACCACTGTCATGAACCAAAGAATCAAACATAACTATTTCCCCATACAATAATAACAATTGTGTATAAAATTAATAAAACTCCCGATTCAATAATAAATAAATCAATTAACTACAATTTCCAATTGTATTTCACTAATAAATTCATTAATCGAATGAATGATACCAACATAAACGTGACCACGTAACAATAGCAGAACACTCTCCACCATCATACCCAGAATAAAAAACAGAAAAAAAAAAACCATACATATATACATGAAGAAAAAAAAACAAGAGTTAGATAACTGAGGAAATGAATATATATAACGAAAAAAACTCAACAATGGAACACTCTGCGCACACCACAGTGTTCACTAAAATAAAAAAAAAAAAATAAATAGATAAAAACACAGTTGATTTTTGTGCTATCTATTTCTCGTTTTCTCACAGTTTACGCAGGAAAAAAAAATCCGAATCAATATCTGTGTATATACTTAAAATTTTCCTGCAACCAGTTCCGACATAAGCGATGAAGAGGTACAATATTCTTTGATAAACTGTTTCGAAAAAAGAAAGAATAAGAAAATATTAGTTGGAAGAACGGAGGGGGAAAAAAAAAAAAAAACAAAAAATGAAACACTACATGAAACTTACACTATCCGAGCCCCGAAGAAAGAGAGACAGTTCGCACGGAGCTATTTCGCTAGTGCGGAATAGCAAAATCCGTACTCGCGGTTAACGCGGGCTATTCTCACGAACGATCCTCCTCCCGTGAAGCTCGACTACGGGAGCGACTTGTGTGCGGCGCGAGGCCACGTTCACGTTTCGTATGGACTTATGTACAATACTCCATTCACACACGATACAACGAGCCGCAATCAGTACCGCATCCGACCACCAGATGGCGGATGTGAAGTTGAAATTCTCAACCAATAGTTTTTGTTCGTGGATTACATTACGTTATTTCGGTTAACTTCGTCGACATTCGTATCACATCGTCGTCTATCTATATTCACTCACACTAGCATAAAGGATTTATACTGCGTATGAATGTATATATATATATATATGAGACTACACTATCTTTTTTTTTCCCTTCCTTTCTCACTATTTGTGCCAACATTTTGTTTGTCAAGGGATCGTAAAATCGCTTTTAATCCTCTGCCATTCTTCCGCCCCTGATTCGTCAGCTTACAGCGTTGGCCATCAAAAATTCTCAATCACGTGATTGCAACAATATTAGGCGGGAAATTTGCAATCTCGATAAAACTATATAATAATTATTTCAAGACAATGAAACTTTACCCACATAAAGAATGTTTGATTTGTTATTTAGTTAGAAGTAAAAGAAGTCAATTATAAAAAGATTAGTGGCGACTTCGTCAAGGTGTTGTCGTTCCTCGAAATGAGGTTAAATGTTTTCTTTTTTCTACTTCATATTCCACATCACCGTTAAATTTATCGAAGAGAAACAATACTAATAATTTTTTTTTGTCATTCACACGGATTCTCTGATTTATTTCTCAATGAATCAAGAAATTAATGAAATATTTCATAATTCAATTAAATTCTATAACGAAGCACATCTACGAGATTAGATAAATTCGTTTTTCGACAAAATAACCTAACGAATATATTCATTAACAAAATTGCTCACATTCGATCTGGAAATATCAGACAATTCCTACAATTAACCTCCTATACACATTCGAATAATAATGAATTATAAATGGCAGTGCTAATTGTTCAATAATATCTTTCAGCATCCTCATATTCAAATCACTTTCTTTCACCTGTCATTCTATTCAAAACCATTCCGTTCTGCAACATTAATTCTCTCCAAATGCATTCGCAATTACATCACATGATTTATATGATAAATTCCAACCATGTCAGTCACATAAATTCAACAACCCTGAAGAGTTTTCCACATCCTACAAACATTCATCAATCTATTTCCAATTCAATTTTCCTACTCCAATACAATCCACCATAAAAATCCCCTCATCCCTCCCCTTCTATACATAAAAACAAACAAAAAACTCAGTAAAATTTCAATAATTGCCAATTATCTATCGATCATCCTATCTTAAGGATATAAAAATAGTACATAAAAAATAAAGCATAAATTTGCATATGAGAGCTGAAAAATTATTGTCACATTGAATTGACGTTAGAGAAGAGCGTCGTCGTGGCACCACCGACAATCCAGAGCCTTGCACAGAGCACTATCGAGGATTATTGATCTGTCATATATATATGTATACACGAGGAACGGTGGGACGGTGAAGTCTAGTCGCGCTGTTCCCTCTGGCGCGCGTCTGCCCTTCTATCACGGGTTCCATTCTATCTTTCATCTCTCTTTCTCTCTATTTCTCTTTTACGTCTCTCATTTTATATATCCAACCAACCAACCAACCTCACCATCTCGTTCTTCATGCAGAACGGTATAACATTCTCTCGCACTCAAATCCCAGAGATTTGCCATTCACTGTCCCTTCTCTTTCAATCTTCGTCTTTCTCTACCTCTCAAACATTTTTCTTTAGCTCTGGGGCACGACAAAATCTCACCTGCTCTTCCGCTCTGTTTACTCCAATATTTCATATATAGTTCAACTCATAATAAAAAAAAAAATATATATTTAATATTTATCTAATTATATAAATAAATATATATAAAAATTCAATGAATAAATAGAATGAAAAAAAAAGAGAAAAAGAAGATAAATTTTTCAATCTGCCTTTTCTTATGTTTCAATGGCTGTTGAATTTTAAAATAAAATTAAAATACTGAAGTTTCGAAATAATTTTGCAGACATTTGCGCATATAGAATTGTGATGGCCTGCGCAACGGTATACGAAGAATACAAGACAATTTCTCGCTCGATCTCTCTTATTCATTTACTTCTCTTTTGCTCTCTATCTTTGTCTCTCTGTGCCGTTTTCAGCCGCTTTACCGCGCACGTCTTGGCCACTATGTCGATTGCGGCGCATTATCCACAACTCGACGAAGCGCATCGTCGTCATTGTATTCTCCTCTTGTGTCGTATGATATATACAAGAGAAATATATATCCTAGAAAAACTTCTTCTTAACTCTGTATCAACTTTTCTTGATGATATAATTATATCATATAAGGAGATATATTTCTTATTAGAATGATATACGATCATTCTCTCACTGATATGTCTACACATATAAACATAAACTCAATATAAGTGTTATAAGATCGTATATCAGTATATTTTTCTCGTTAATTTATTTGACGACAGAGACAGAAGATGTATCTTAACACAATGTCCGTTATCTGTCCATTTATCTACACCTTAACAAATTAACATTGGTGTCAGCATTTTCTCACTTTACTCAGCTAATTGTCGGCATTCAGAAAAAAATGTCGATTGATTTATATATATATATATATATATATTATTTAATAGTGTTAAAGACTAAAGACATTACAAAATGCCCGTTGAATACTCCAGTCATTTTACCTCAGTAAAAGAATAAAATAAAATAAAACTACAAAATAAAAATGATAACAATTCCCTCCTCATTCACTTATCATTCATTTCTCATTCCTCATCTCTATTTTTTCTCACATTTTCATTTTATCAAAATACATCACCACCTCTCTCTATCCATCCCCTTTTATATTCTCACGACAAATGGACGATAACGTGCGCGCATAGTTATTACGCAATGACAGTGAAGTCGGGTGGCCGAGGAAGTGTAGAAGTAAAAAAAGAAAAAAAACACCACAAACGAGTGTTCTCTCTTGAGTAAGCAGGAATGATACATTGTCATATAATTGTATTTGTCAACTCAAATACCAGAGAAAAAAAAATAAATATAAAAATCCAACATAAATAAAAATGATATTGGATTGAAAAGAAAGATAAAACGTCATCAAAGAAATATTTCTCATTAAATAACGACACCTAATAAATACCATAACCGGTACAAAAGTCCAAATCAGTACCTATACACTCATTTATATTATTAACTCGACATTATTTTCCAGACGACATTCACACGCATAACAATATAAAATAAAAATAAAAAGGTTAAAAAAAACACAAAAAAAATTTTTTCCCCATATCACATAATTCATATATATATATTATATATATACATGTATATATGTACATATATAAGACCCCCCTCGGGGCGGTGTATGCGTTTGTACCGGGCGCTATATATACCACGTAGCTTGGCAACAAGCAGTCAGCCAGTTGCGGGGCAAGGTCGACCCTCTCCCCCCGTTCCTGCTACCACCACCCCCTTGCTCCCCGTTCTCGTTGTCTTGACTATTTTATCCCGGCATATATTCATTACGAAACCGCGTTTACGTTATATGTATACATACATTATGTGTACATATACACATATTATTGTCTATCCCACTCGCAACGTTGACCACGTCATGACCGCATTCAGGGCTTATACATCAATCTGTGTTTGGAATAAAAATTACCAGATTTATATGTATATGTGTGTACATATTTATGTATGTAAACATATAGACGCGACGATATTGTCAGAAGATTCATCAGTGAATATATATATATATATGTACAACGCGGAAAACACGAACGCTTGGCAGCCCGTAGTACATGGAGCGGAACAACCGTAAACTCTATATGTAAGAGTCCAAATGCCGCGCTACTACTTCTGCTTTGGCTCACTCCGTCTTACATTTATATATTTATTTATGTATATATATGTATTTATGTATTATGTATGTGGCTTTTATTTGTGTGTTTTTTTTTACTCATTTTTTTTCGTTAAGTAGAGGTGTATTTACGCACGATGACGATGTGTATGATACTATCACGTGTGGCCCTATTAATTTGTAATAATTGGAATGCAACGCGCATGTGACCTGCCTCTATGCATTTGGGAGCGCACATGGATTTTATTCTACTTCTCTTTGCACTTTTATTCTATGTATATATACCTTTACGTTTATATTTATATAGAATTTGTGTGATACAGTTATTATTTATTGCATATAGTAACTTTGTAGTATTTTAAGATCATTGGGGGAGTTTTTGTTTTTTTTCTGTTGTCGACAAGCGGTTGAGCGCACGATGGGGCAGTAAAGTGAGGGAGGGAATAAGAGAGATAGCGAGAGGGAGAAAAATTTTGCGAGATGAACATCAGGCAAAGAGAAGTAAACGCAGGCAGTGTGACCACATTCCAGGGACACTCCCACTAAGTATTCTCTCAAAGACTTTGAGAGTATGCTGGATGATTTTATACCCTTGATGAAATTATTGCAACATTAATATCTGGGTTTGTATTAGACAATTGATGGAGCCATGCTGAGACTTGAGTAGCATTAATGGATGTTATGATTGGATTTATATTTTTTCAGTAAATGGTGATGTTGGAAATGAAAGATGAATTATCCCTTTATCATTAGTTGTTTCTACCGTAAAAATCTATTTTTAATGTAGGTAGTTATTGAGTGGTTCATGCTCCGTACAGAGATGAATATGATAAAAGAAGATACTGAATTTAACAAAATTTCGATTAACGAAGGAATTGAAAATTATTTGACCTCGGGATTATATATATTGTAACGGCACAATGTAGTGGTTAATTATCCTCAACGATGTCTTCCGATTGTTCATCCGTTAACCTATATAATAAATTCTTCTATATAACTCACAGTATATAATGAAAGAAGGAAAAGGATACAAATTGTAAATGCGACGTATTGTTCATTAACATGTACAATAGTTATCTAGTTACAACTGTGGTATAGGTACCCATTTTTGGCGTGGCTACAATCTGCCGTTAAGACTCTCTCTCTCTCTCTTGCTCTCTCTCTTTTTCTCTATGGTCGACTCGCATTACAACGCACAATGACCGTTTCTATTTTTATTCCGTTTTATATCATTATTCAATAGATGATAATGTTATGTTATCGTAGGCGATGTGGAATGAAAAAGAATTATATCAAATGATAGAGTAATGGAAAATTTCCGACGCAAAACTCGTCGGTCGTGAGCAATATGGCAGCTGCGTATAAACGCATTGTATCTCACGATGAACACTAGTAATTGTGCAGAATAATTATTGGCTATGCAAGTTTGCATTGTAGATATAATAAATTGCATATTTCAATTCATGATTCGAATGTGAATACACATTTGTTGTTTGAATTTAACCTACAATTATTTGTCAATATAATTAACTTATATCTGCAATTGAAAACTTGCACCGGACATTCATGCGCATACATAGGTTATATTTATATGTTTTCCTTCGCAGTAGCCACCAAACACTTTCTGATAGGCTATGTGGACTTAATTTATTACACATTTAGACTAAGTAGTGATGGAATATCTTAATTACCTATGGCAATTGGGTGAGACGGTGTTCACAGTTAACAAAAGTCTCACTATCACACGACAAAAATTTCACTTTTAACACGTCCCTTGTAATATAATTTTGATGAACAATGGCGGCACACATGGGAGACGCCATACTTCTCGTCACGTGATTCCAACGTGATTGGACAAGCATTCGTAACGTTGATTGGTTCGATGCAATATACAGCAGTACATTTGCGCATGTTCAGTCATGAAATTATTGTTTTTGATGTTAATCAGCTATTTCCTATTGGCTAAATTCTCGAGCATAACATTCATATTGCGCATGCCTGAATTTAGTGATCGAGGCGGTTATTTCAAATTTTCTACTTGTTATGGTTACTGCTTACCATCCTGAGGAGTAAATAATATGCATTAATACATAGTAAAATTTATATGAGGAAGATCATTTCACAATGATACTTTTAAACTGTTATTCTATCGTAAACGAATTTGACATATAATTATGGAATTTCATTGAAAATAAGCCTCCATTACTTGGCACGGAGTTTATAGAGGTTACCACAGGTGCATTCTGGCTATTCGTGAATTGGAAATTTTTTTCCTAGAAGCGCCATCTGTGACGCCATTTTGTAGCGCTACCCACAAAGTTACACAGGTGCAATATGAAGCGGTAATTTTGAAATTGGGAATTGATTTGTTAGAAAACTGATGTGTATATAAAATTGTGTATTTGGATAAATATTATTTTTTTCTATGTATACAGAATAAACTCTTCAATGCGCCATTAAAATTGTTTTTTGTACTAGTCTAACCTCTAATTTAATACTGTTGATAATTTACATTGTTATTTCTGTTTCAACTTTACCATAGTACCGGCTCTCAAACTTTCAGGACACATCTGGTCTTCCCAATCAATGACCATATGTACTAGATCAGTTAAGTGTTCTTCTAAAAAGTAGAAATAAAAAAGGACAATTATTCATTCTGTTACTAATGACAACTCGGATTTGTTGTAATTATTAATTAAGACGTACCACAGAAGTCTGAAGACATTGACTCAGCTTCCATGATAGTATCAGGAATTATCTCGTTCTCTTCTTCATCACCTGAATCCTCTGAATTATCACTTATGCAACCTTCAGGGAGACTGGACAGACGACGACCATCATTGAAAAATTTGTTAGGATGCGTAATTGGTCCAGACGACGAATGTCTATTTATTGCATGAAAATATGTTGCGCATGCATGACCACATTGCCCACGTTTTGTATGTTCTACGATTTCCTCAATATCTGGAATAACAAGAGATACTATTATAGATCATACATAAAAAACACGTCAAAATTTTATTTAATAGTAATGTCACTTGCGATCCTCTGAAATATTCCATCGAGATAATTTCCTGCCTAAGTCTTCCATATCGGCAATTCCATTGTGTGCAAAAACACATCCATTACAATCACCAAACGGAGTAATTGAATTTATTATTAATGAACAATCTTTTGGTGGAGTATCGAATTTCCTTCCTCTCATTCCATAAGCATGAAAAATATAATAAGTATATTCTTTTTCAAATCTCTCTAATGAAACTGTCTGTGTGAATTCTTCGCGAAACAACGTCAAAGTATCTTGAACTCTTAAGCCAACTGCCTTCAAAAATAAAGTATATTGAAGTCGACTTTCATGCTTCAAATGATGACGCTCACGTAGATATTCATGAATTACTCTCATGCATGGTGGGAATGCAGTATTCGCAAGCTTGAACAAAAAAAATCTAATACAGAATCTTAGACGACAGAAAATGGAATCTTGTAAGAGAAAAAAAAATTCACATACTGTATCAATCATTGCTACAGAAATGTTGCTTTCTTTCATTATTTTCTGCTGCATTGTCTCAAATTCTAAACAACAAAATTTGAAGAAATCGTTGAATTTTTTTGTTCCATCTTCGATTTTGCAGGCCATCTCAAGATTCTCCACGTTAACAGCTTCAGTCTGGCGGAGAAATTTCGCTATATGAAAAACATTGACAATTTGATTTTCTTAACAATTTTATTTCCAACCTACCTCGAACTTCAAATGTTCATGATAATGCACACGTAATACAGCTCGCATACGATCAAGGGGAACATAAGCTATACCCTCTTTTATATGAACGTCATACACCTTCATAAATCCTAACAATGTCAATATTGGTACTTTGAAGAATTCTGTGTTGTCATAATCAGCTGGATCATCTAACAGCCCAGCAAGTTCATTTTTCAATTCAATTCTCTCATCATTACTGATCTAAAAAGAATTCAGGATCCACCTATGGTATGAAGAAAAATCACACCGATATCTTATATAAAATTCAACAATATCACTTGGATACCTTTTCATATTCAATTCCATTGAATGCCAAAAGTTCATGAATTCCCTCGTCATCCAGTGCCGAAACTCTCAGATGAAATAATTCTTCTTCAATCCTTTGATGTAAAGTTCTTTCTTCACTATTGGACACCAGTGCCAAACGTAATGCCACAAACGATGCATGATCGATGACTCTATCTTCAAGTTCCTCCATTGAATGTGTTCGATGTCCAGGACTATTTATAAATTTTGCATATCTATGCAATCGCATAATTCCTAATTTTGATGATACAATCTTCCTTTTGGCATTCAACGCTGCATGACTTGAATTTTTCATTATTAAATGTATTTCTTTCAGTGCTAGAACATAGAAATAAATACAATCTTTATCCATAACAATCAAAATAAATTACCTCCATCAAATCTGGTGAATTGAACTGAATTCTTAAATAATGAAACTTCAAGTGACGCTATATCAACTCGAACTTGATCAATAAATATCAACCACCAGAAAATTAAAAACCTGTTTTAGTTCACTGTCATATTCTCATCAATCAACGACTTATCTGTTTGGAAAATTTGGAATAAAATCACAAACAAACAATAGGTCTGCAATATCAACAGAAGATCCATTCCCAATTAAACAAAAACTTGGAATGAAACTGGTAGTTCTCATTACAAATTAAGTTATTGATGTCAATGAACTCTGCATATTCCAATACAACTCAACTACTTTGTGATCAAGGAAGTCAATTCCTACCCAATCTCAGTCGTTAACAGTAAACAAACAATAGTCATAACAAGTTGATATACCTAAAATTCGTTCTTTAACCAGTGCCCTTATTTTTTCAGTTAACATTGGCCACGGTTCTCTTGTATAAAATTGGATATCCAGGGGATAAATTTGTTCTAAAGGTGGATCATGTCTACGGCGTTTTATTGGAGGCTCTCCAATTGAACTTTCCATTCTGACAGTGACATCCAGACTAGAGAATGGAGCCGTTTGGTCCAAAGCCATTGTGCTACGGTTTCAGAATTCAACTAAGTGTGCAGCAATATTTTTAATTCACATAAAATCTTCCATTGCATTATTTTCCATGCGATCAATTAATCACATCGTATTCATCACTGGAGAAGCAACACAATTAGATAACCTATCTAATGTACCCTACGAAGCAAACAAAACAATGTTGCCCGCCAATATTACAGAATTGGAACGACATCTATTACAAGTTTGCCGCAGTAGACGCGTTAGTTTAAATGCATGAAATTCACCATCAAATATATTAATTTAGGTAATTGAAACTGAAATTAAATTATCAGTTCAAGTTTCACTATCAATCCAATTAGAATTGTACTATTGATGCTAACTGAAACAGTAATTGGTTTACTTTGTAAATGGTTAAACCAATAACTAGATTATTTATAGTTATTTGATGGTGTCCCAAAACCGCAATCAGTAACAATCATAATGTTTGTATTTATAATCTGAAATTTTGAGTTTTAATTAATCAAAGAGGATATAAAAATTCAAATATAAAGATCAATTTACTCCTTATCAGCGTCAGCCTTCTTTAATTCTGGTTCTTTATTATTTACATTATTTGTTAAAAGTAACTCTTGTTCTGGAGGTATAGAATTTTCCATATTGATCGATTCAGCAGGTCTTTCAGGCTTTGATTTTTCCAAAAGTTCTTTGAATGTTGGTGCTATCATTGACCCACTTGATTTTTTACTAGTTCTCAAACCTATTTGGACATTGATAATAATGGTGAATTGAGAGTTTTATCATGTAGGTGATTGCTCTGATTTAAAAGTAGCATTTGAAACGATCTATTTTATAGTCAAGGCTTAATATCAGTAGCATTTAAAACATTTGATAGCATTTAAAAGCATTCAAAATGGATTCATTTCAAATCGTTTTGAATGCTACTTTGTAATCAAGTTTAATAACAATTACCACTCAATATCTCTACGAGATTTTCTTCACTGTTGATTGGTTTAAAAATGTTCACAGTACTTAGGATCTCAATAGAAGCTATCACAGATGGATGGACATTCAAGAAAATCAACAATTGAGATTTTGCTTCAAATGCCTTTAAGAGTTTTTCAACTCCTTGAGCAGCTGTGTAATCTACACCCTGAAGTCGTTCGAAATCAACGACAATTGGATGTATCCCTTTTGCTTCTTTTCGAGCTATTTGCGTAATTCTACTCGTCAAGTAAGCAACAGCTGGATAATATAAACCAATTTCTGGTTTTACCATCACGTAGGTGTCGCCCAAAATAGTCTATTGAATGAATCATAAATCTTTTCATCATTGATATCATCTTGCATTACAATATATTATATTGATTTGTTACCTCTCGAACAATAACCTCGATGGATGGTCGCGCTGAGCGGTATAATAGAAATAATGCATTGACAAGAGTGCCGCATAGCAACCCTGACTCCACATTAACGAATAAGCTAATTAAGAAAGTGCTGCAAGCGGCACACATATCACGCTCTAAAGTGAAGAAAATATTGATTAGAATTCACTGATTATTATTGATTATGATTACTCAACGAATTATCAATCACTTACTGCTGCCATTCCAAAGTATTCTCAAAATTTTCCAGTCAATTAGAAAAATTACTGCGCTTATAAGAACTGCAGAGAGCGTTGCTCTGGGTATAAATCCAAAGTAAGGTGTGAGAAAACTTAAAGCCAAAAGAGCCATTGTACCAGAATAAATTCCTGCCATTGGTGTTTGTATACCGCTGGCACTACCTACAGCACTACGAGTAAAAGCTCCACAAGTTGGCATAGAAGAGACAAAACCACCAGCAATATTGCATAGACCAAGAGTTAACATTTCTTGAGTTGCTTCAACTGGTCCATCACGAACTGGAACAAATCAAGAGAGCAGTCAAGCACAATTGATCATGACAAATTATAAATTGAAAATTTATTTTTCTTACCAAATGATTTGGCTATTGCGACATTTGTCAGCACTGCAACTAGCGGTATCATAATTATACCACCACTTAAATGAGAACACATTTCCTTGAAGCTGTATGTTATATTACCAGATTGGGAAGAAAATGGTGGCAATGAAAATTGTGGAAGTCCTGGTTTCACTGTACCCGCAGTGAGGAATATTGACTTCCCATTATGATAACTTGTATATGTGATAAAGGATGCAATGAAGACAATGATGGCATTTCGAGAAATAGAAAGAAACCACAGGATTTTTTCTAAGGCACGGCCTGCTCTGAGATTCCGCTGTTTTATATAAGAACAGTCAATGTCTTTAAATTTCTGCAAATGAAAAAAGGCAACTTGTGAAGAAGAATTAGGAAGTAGAATTTAATTGTGATTCAATTGTGACTATTCAATTTACTCGGAATGAGAGCAAGAATGTAATGCTAAGCAAGCCTAGGATGGCATCATTGAGATGAAAATTGTGGCGATTTGCTACTAATTGCTTCAGTCTATCCACCATATTTTCTGACTTGATACGAAGTCCCACAAGTCCTGGCATTTGAGAAATTACAATGATGATTGATGTCGCTGATGTAAATCCAGATGTAACTGGTATTGATATAAAATCTACTAAAAATCCTGGGAATATAAAATATTTCATTACGATATCAAAAGAAAGTGCAAGTGATGATCTATCAAAATTTGTCACTCATAAAAAAATTGTCTACCTAAATTCATCATTCCCATTGTCAACTCAACACATCCGGCCAAGAATGTGAGTAGGACAACGAAATCAACAGGCATATCACGTGTATATTCTATCGTTACAAGAGACATGAGAGAAGTAGCGCCAATGGAAACTTCTTTAATTGTCCCGAATAAAACGTAGATAAAGCCACCAATATACGAACTGTATAGACCGTACTGCAAATATTTATCTCGATTGAAATAGAATTCGTGGTTTTTTTCCATCATTTTTTCCTGGTTTTAAAAACTACCTGAGGTGTCAATCCAGCAAGTGATGCATAAGCAATACTCTGTGGAATCATTGTAAGTCCTAAGGTAATTCCCGCAATGACATCGGAAATCGCGTAAAATCGTGAATATTTTGGTAACCATTGAACAATAGGAATATGACGTTCAATAAAACTTCGGACCTTCAATTTCCTTTTTTTGGTATTAACTATTTCCGTACCATAATTGCCAGTGTTGAGCGTATCCTCTGGTGACACTATCATTTAATTGATAAATTTCACATATATTGATATTCCTACGATGCTTCAATGAATTCGTATGGTTTAATAGTCAAAACTTACTGCTTGTCTGCGGAGGTGAATTCACTTACTGTTCCCCTTGTGGTCTGTGACTGGAGTAGCACACAAACTAAATTGATTATGAATTTCTATTTGCTACACTTCACTCCCATTATCATCCATTAAAGTCGTAAACGTGATTGTTAAGAGCCTACAGCAAACATAAAAGCCTAGACATATGCCGTGTTTGAGTATTTGAACATGACTTGTTGTGATGATAAGAAGGAATGATTTTCTTACAAAAAGGCAACCTTGAATTATCATTGCTATGTCTCTTCTTTTCAGTTTATGCTCATCTTCACAGTTGATTAATCGCGTGGGCAACGGAAATTTTCTGTTGTATTTATTATCGTTCACGTGTGTCCTAAAAAAATTTCTCACCACTGAGACAACTCATCAAAGACAAAGAACGTATGGTATTTAATTTTATATTCACTACTCTGCTTTAATTTCTAGTTTATCATATATATATATTTTTTCTCATGTATGCTCTATATCTTTTGTACATTATTCATATTAATTAATTACAAATTTCGGAACACTATCAAATAATGATGCAAAGAAATGAAAAAAAAAGAGAAACAAAACGAATTACAGTGTAAAAATATTTGTGTTCGATGATTCTCCGGATATAAAATGCGTTTTCTCTCATTATAAATTATTTCTTTATCCAGGATCCGGAAAACAAATGAAATTACATATAGTTATTGAACAGTTGATAAAATTTGAAAAATATTGGTATAAAAATCAATAATCAACAAATGAAACGGCATATTATACCAATGATACGCTCTATGTTTCATAGTTTTTCTATGAAGGAAAAAGGAGAAGAAAATAAACCAAATTTTCACCATGCAAAAATTATAGACCTATTTTTCACGATTAGTATACTTTCATTTAACGCAGTTTTTTATTCACTTCGTCAATCATTTCGTCAACGCGTTTTGATGTACCACGAAATTTATTTGGCTCGGGACCGATCATCTGTATAAGCTGTGGAACCTCTTGGCCGCTGATCTGAGTGAATCGTGCCAAGGCTTTCATGCACGCGTACAGATGCTCCTCCGGTGGATTGCCATTGAAATACTGAAGTAATGCCATTGTCAATTCCACAGCAACATCATCAAACACCTGAGAATTGAGTGACAATGAAAACTGATAAAATATTTCGCAATGATGATATTCATTCTCGTGATTAAGAGAAAAAAAAATTCCATGTAAGTTTTCACGTTTAAAAACTCCATTCAATATCACGTTCGCTACTTCGGATTATCGCTTACCACCACATTATAATAAATTAGACAGAAGGGGAATTTGGAATAGGTACCTTAGAAACGCTGCCTTTCGGTAATAGTTGCCGTAGCTTTTTGTTTTTGTTCATTTTCTGAAAAAATATACAATCCCTACAGAAACATTTTGCTTTCAGCGTGATAATCGCGCTGTAAGAGCAATTCAAAAAAATTTAGCGATGGAAATTTTTTTGTTTAATAGAAATCCGTTAATTGTATACACATATACAATATATACACATATATCTTTGAAAGGCAGCACTTCTGTCGAAATAGATAGGAAGATAGACAGAAAGACAAAGAAAAAGTAAACGTTAGTCAATGTTATCGGCGAGCTTATAAAAAGCAATTCTAAACATCACGATAGGTGAATTAGTTTTAACGATGTTGAAGCATAGAAGGATACAGACCACAGTTTTTACCTCCTTGCATGCAAGATTGTGAATAATTGCAGCCCCACGTGTTTGTAGATCCGATATTTCTGATAGTAAAGAATGTACTGCAACTTTGGTCGTCACTCTGATATTGCTGATATTTTGGTTATTGTGTTGCCATTCGGAGATATATAAAAGCCATTCGGAGCTACTAAGATTTTCGAACATATTTGCCATCTAAAATTAATTAATTAAACAATTAATGTCATTCAATTGCATCATGAAATTATCTGATAATTTCCTTCCATAATTGAATTGAACTAACAAATTGCGCAAGTGGAAGTTGTTCTTCCACTGAATGGCGGTCAATGTCAAAGGCATAGTTCATTATTATGTGCTCCCTTCTGTCTTGATGTAGCAGTAATATCACGTCATCTTTGAGTGCAGCTATTGCG
This sequence comes from Meteorus colon, assembly GCA_030523085.1. NCBI lineage: Eukaryota > Metazoa > Arthropoda > Insecta > Hymenoptera > Braconidae > Meteorus > Meteorus colon. Next base: position 107,586 of record JAPYZH010000256.1, read on the forward strand.
AGAATATTCAAGAGTTTAACTCTCACCTCTGTTTGTAATGACTTGTCATACAGAATGCGTCCTATTCAAACCAAAAAATCTTTCTTTATTCCGCGCAAAGTATCAGCTCTAATGTTGAATGATTTATGAAATTATTTCTGTACTCACCGATAAAGTTAAGGAAATTATCACCTAATGCCCATGACCCTTCATTTTCCAACACATATTGACGTAGCTCATCGAGATTAACACGTTCTGTATCGTTTAATTTATCATCAAGTAAACTTGACAGAGCTTCGAATTCTGTTGCAACATCCGTTGAGTCTTTGAATACAATCGGTGGATCTCTCTGACGTTTCCTTTCCTCTGCTTCGCGTCGTTCGTCTGCTTCCATTTGAAGAACACGATCAGACGGCAACATCTCAGCTGCTACATCACCATTTGCTGGTTGCATTTCCGCCACTAAAATATTCAATTAACGAATGAAATATTGTGTTTGATTACACAAGAAAACGATTTGACTTACCTTCACTATCTGCCATTGCTGCTGAATTACTAAGTCCTGTACTATTACTTTCACTACCACTATCTCTGCCTGCTTTTTCACGTTTTTCCTTCTTCTTCTTTTTCTTTTTACGTTCCTTCGCTTCTTTCTTTGCAAGTTTTTCGTTGAGATGATTGCGTCTTTCTTCCAAAGCAATTGAGTTTAATCGCGCCTCTTCAATCGCCGTGTTCAATAATTGGTACTCGGGTGAAACTTCACGTCTGATTCTTGGTTCAACAAATCTTTGTCCAACTGTAAATCCAGCGCTCGCACTAGGAGCAAGCGTTTCGATCAGTGGTGCTAACGCCTGTCCAATGGGCCTGCATGAGACAAGTCGCGGTCAGGTTGTTTCTAGCTATAAATAAAACATGACTCTCTCACTCGCTACTTTGATTCCCGCGATGACACTTACGTCTTGAGAATTTCTTCTGGCAAATCAAGAATGTATTTTGGAATACCACTGCCCACCAGGAAATTGGTCAATTCGTCAGAAAAACTGTTGCAATTGAGTCGTAGTAGATGATACGTACCAGGACTGTGCCAATAAAATGAATAAAGTGTGAGCAATCCGTGGGAAATAGTTATTTATAACCTTCTTCCGTAGATATCAATTTAATTGAGTAAACTCACGCAAATTTTGACGTTCCCAATCCGTTTATGTATTCAAGAAATACTGAATACGACAAATATGTTTCGCCCACTTTTTCCACCCTCAAAGGTTCACCAAGTTCAGTCGAACCCTAGAAAAAAAAATTGTAACTATTATGAATCACTCACTATTATATAATTTTGTTTCAACCATGATCAGTTTTGAATTGGATTTCAACACCAATAAAAATCATTTAAAAACACTGGCACTTCACTCAATGTAAAATAATTTAGAATTATCACAACAAAAATGGTGCACTATTGCAGATAATATATGAAAACTCTAAGAAACCCCCGTCGGTGAGATTCTTTGTAAACATGGTGGTATTATTATTATTATTATGACACCGGAAAAGTTCAGTGAATGGGCGAGTGAATGCGTTAAAATTATGACAGCGAATATTTTCGATGATTTGGAAAGAATAGCAGAAACCCACGAGGAACTCACCGGGGTGTTTCGATCTCAAGAAGAGATGTGACCAGGAAGTGTATACGATGTAATAGAAAGAGAAAGTGAGAATCGCTCGCGTGAGAGTCGTTCAAGCTCGAGCCGGGTAAAATTATTTTTGGAAGCACCCGGACCAAATTTAGTACACACGTCCCCGACCGATCGTATATCGCATGACTACACTGGGGTTTCACCATGTTTTTATCGTTCAATCGTAATCATTCTTCAATTCACTGAGAGTCATCAAAGGAAGAGGAAATTAATTGATCTTTCTAAAAGTACATTTCATTGAAATATTTACTGGATTCCCATATACTTACTGGCCGAATACTTTGGATTCCTGATGGCCCAAAGAAATATTCTCGGCCGTAGGCAACGACAGCTGTATGCCAAATACCATCGAGGTGTCGACCTGAAGAAAAAAAAATCAAAGATTAATTATCGTTGTTGAAAAAATGAGATAGGGATAAATTTATGAATGTTGTTGGATGCCATTCGACCTAGTTTTCCCAAGAATAGCAAATTCACTTCCGTAAGTCTCTAACTTTGTAGTATACGTCATGATGATCTAAAATGATTTCTCTATTTTGTGCATACATTTTCCCGGGAGCAAACCAAATTGAAATGGTAGTTAGTCATTTGAAAATTTAACTGTGAGATCGTTGTACAGTACTGAAGAACTCCTTGATAGTATTAACAGCTGTTCATGTCATGTGAGACTTTTTTTGTTGTTATTGAAGAGGGTCATAGCCCTCACATAATAATTAAAGCATATGTTGGACGAAAATAGTATTGTGATCGCTGGTTTCGTCATGTTAAACGAACCTTGAGATAATTGAGGCAGAACTCTGCCCAATCCCGTATAATCCTCTACACTTCCGCGATACACTATGCCAAGTGTGTATAAATAAGTATATTTGCATATCATGTCTTGCTCTGGGAAGACTTGTAGAATATTTATCTCTTTCGTGCAACTTTCGCAAGAATAATTTCATTCCCATTCGGCTGGAATAAACTGTCGAATCAGCATTGTCGTATCTATATAAGAATCTTCATAGAGTTTATAATTAAACTGTTTTGCACGGACAAAAGGGTCGAAAATAGCCGTGGGATTTGGCTAGTAACGTAGACCAAAGCTACATTTGGCACCGTTAAAAAAGTGACGCTTCCGATTCAACGCGTGACGACGAAGATGTGAAAAAAATAAGAGGGATGCAGTGATGACGATACAACATGAAAGAATAATCTTCTTCATCAACAATACTCCCACATGACTTTCGTATGTTCTTGCTGTTGGAAAAAAAAAATTTATTTTTGTGCTTTCTGACGTTCGTACACGCGTGCACCCACGTTGATAAATATTTCCTGGAGTTCTTTGTCTAGCGCAATCATTTGTGTATGATCATTGTGTATCTATATCGTTGTTGTAAGGATGTTACAAATTTCCAACAAGGATTTGTCTCTACCTATGAGAATCTGTGACATCATAGCTGCTGCACCTTTTGTCAAGTCATAGACATAGAGTTCCACTTTCGTGCCAGTCTCGTCGATGTTCTCCATGACTCTGCGAATCTAGAAAAAAATATTTTTGATTAATATTCATATAATGAGTGTATTCATTCTCTTTATAACATAGTATATTTAATTCAGTAAAAGTTTTTCCAAATTAATGCTCGCCGAATTTTTGGAATATCATAAACACTTAGTACTCACAGAGGTTCTACGTTCACCATATGATATATACCTCAACATGGTAATTATTATTCTATGATTACCCCTAGTTCAAACTATACGATATTGGTTCATAAGTTTGAATGCTAAAATCGGAAATTCCAAGACAAGAATAAGAATTCGTAGATCGAGTAGATGCGCGTGAAGATAAACGGACATCGACTTGGCTGGTAATCATCACTCATTGAATGCTTACTCGAAAGAAGATTGAGTAAAAGCAGAAGAGAATTGATGATAGACGCGTTTGATCAGCGTGATTGATGGATCTTGCAGTGAGTGACCTTATCCGCGGATATTTATTTTAATCAGGTGAGTCAATTTAAATTGTCGCGGGGTAATAAATCAACAACAATAAATTTTTTCTTCTAACAAACATTAATGACATACCTCAAACGAATATTGTACTTGTGGATAAAGCAAATTAATTGATGATTGAAATCAACTGACGATGATGATTATGATGTGTATTATCAACTGGAATTGAAGTCTGCGACAACGGGTCCAAGATAAAATGCTTCAGTCCACGACTGTCTTGCTAGGTGAATACTGCGACTAGCAAATGCATCCCCCACACGCGTTGGACGAAAATTCTCACCGCTTACCCGCGCGCTACAATACAGAGAGAGCGATCAAATGAAGAAGAGAAATAGATGAAGTAGAAGAAGGAGAGGGCGGCAGTAGACGTGTTCTTGGCAAAGAGTGTAACGACACGCAGAGGTAAAGAGGGTCATAGCAATAACTGCAAACGATATATGTATATACATAATTTTGCACGTGAGAGGTACAATGGGGTCACCGAAGAATTTGAGCGTGGAAAGAGATTCGCGAGATGGGTGATATTATTTTTGGAAATGGTCAACACTTCCGGATCTTTTGAAGTTCCTCTCTTTTTGATTTATATTTTTTAGTTCACTGAATGAAGGGAAGAAAATGATATCAATATTTGTTCGTAGTGTTTTGTTTTCGCGAATGGATTGTGGATTATGATTTATATTTATGTTTCGTTTTTAATCCTTTGAAAAATGGTGAATGAAGACATTGGAAAGTAACATAGCACGATATATTTGTACACGACTTAGAAAATAAAGAAGCGAGTTGAAAGATGTTAAGTGTGAATTGACGATAATGGTTGTGAAGACAAACTGTCCATCTCTATTAATCGTCCCGAAAATTATGTCAAATACTATTTGCCTTAAAATTTATACAGAGAAATCATTAAGATAATCAAAATTCCAATCATCATTCTTCATAGTTGTGGATGATTGAAAAGCTAAGCTGAATGATTATCTCTGTATAATTCTAAATCTCAACAAAGTTCATTGAGGAATATTATTTTTAATTCTTCATCTTCAGTGCACCAAAATACCGTAAATGAAAGAATCGAATCCAAAATCGCATTAATATAGCACACGACAAAGAGAAAATATTGAAACAGAATTGAACGAAAGTTGGACTTGATTAAAATTATCAATAATTACACCAATACATTGTGTATACGATTGATCAATTCTCCATACGAAAATAATAGCACAAGACAATTAAAATCATTTTGTATCGCGTCTCATAGTAGGAAAAAAATTAATTCAATCAAATAACAAAACTAAATTATAATTCGTCCCACTAACTCATTCACATATAATTCAAATCATATAAGAGAAGGGTGACGTATTGTCATTCATGCGCAGCTTCTAATTCATGCGAATTCATCATGGCATAAAAATTCAAGAAATGTTTTTTCTCATTATCAACGCCTTGAAATATCGTTGACTATCCAATCAAAACAGTAATGAATCATTGGAATTTGTTGTACAAGGCTGAAATGAAAAAAAAATAGCAACAAAGTAAAAGAGAACAAATAATTAAATATGACATATGAATAAAAAAATTGTCACGGTTGATATATCGACTGTCGTTACTTTCAAAATCACATGAACTAACTTCAAAACTTTCTTATCATTTATAATTACACTGAGCCAAGTTCTCTTCTTACTATAAAGAAAATTACACCGGACAAATCGCAAAATCTGTAGTCGTAACGCTTACTCACTAATATACAATTGCAGTAGTAGTGGTGTTATATATCGCAGTATATCACTCGTCTCAACAGACTTCGAGCCTGCGTGTGTGAGCGTAGTAAAAAAAAATCCTGACTTTCAACAGTGGTAGCTCAGAGAATTTAACGGGACGACAGTGACAGTAATTTTCATTTCACAACGAAACGTTTTTTATTATAACTCAAATAAATTCGTGAATAGTTTGAAAAAAGAACAAAAATATCACATTCAAATTGAATAAAAAAACCACATGACAACGTTGATTTATTAATAAAAAAGAAAAATAAATACACAACAAAATTCCTTTGTCAACGACAGTGAGCAAAGTTATAAGTTTTATCGTGTATACGTCAACAAAGCTTTTAGGTTAGGTTACCCAGGAGTTGACTCGGCAATTTTCTGTCAGGCTGCGCTCTAGGGACTTTTGACGACAGCGCACGTGAAAATTTTGCGGTGAATAAAGCAAATGTGAACGTGAGAACACAACTAAACAGCTGATGCTTCACGGCCACCGGCGAAATGTCAAAATCAAGATTAATTGTAAGTTTTTTTCTCTATTCTCTTTGTATTCTATCAAATTGTTTTTAAGTAAGTGAATTCATTGATTCATAAATAAGTTGTTCAATTATTTCTAAATAATTTTACACTTTGGCCATGTTTTTTTGATGATTCTGAAGACAATGTTTACTGAGACACGCGTCGCTTTTGGAGTGTAACAACGGTTGCTGTAGAAACGTCCTTTAATGTACAGTGCATGAGGAGGCACATTCTTATTTATTATCATAAATTCTTATCCAGTTGTAATATCATTTCCATTTATTATCATTTCATTTTGCATTCCGAAGTTTTACCTGTTGCCAATTCTTGTATTTAAAACCTTATTATTTATGATGTGTAATGTTGGTTTTTAGACACTACGAGTTCAGTCACCAGAGGGAACAAAAAGAATTGATGTCGACCCGAGGGACACTGTTTGTCAATTGTTTGAAAAAGTAAGTACTCAACGGTTGTTGATACACAAAAAAATATCAGGAATAAATTAATAATTATTTATTATTTGAAATTAAACAGATTCATGATGTCTTTCAACTGAGCAGTTTTGGATTCAGTCTATATAAACAAAAAAATAATAAGGATGAATTATTTTCAAGCAGAAGTAAGACAATTTCATCTAGTGGTCTTGGTCATGGTGATATGTTATATCTAGCACCAGTCAATGGTATTTCATTGCAATGGGGTAATCCATCAACGAGTACAGCTACGCAACATTTTACGGAGAATAAAACAGAAGCAGTTGCATTGGAATCAATTTCAAGCACTAACAGAAGTAAGTCTGGACTCACTGTTATCGCACGGTCACTCGCTAATGTTGTGGAAGATGATGTGGATCAACAGCTGTGGAAATTAGATGGGAAAATTCAACGTAAACGTGATGAAAAGTTGTGTAGACATGGTGCAAATGGATGTTGCGTACATTGTTCACCTTTGGAACCTTTTGATGAAGCATATTTGAAGGAACAGAATGTTAAACATTTATCCTTTCATTCTTATCTAAGGAAACTCACTGCCGGAGTAGATAGGTATATTGATTGATAAAGTAATGATACAATTTTATAATGTGACTGTTAATTGTTTGAATATTTTTATTTTTAGAGGAAAATTCTTACAATTAGAAGATATAAGTTGTCGTATAAAGAGAGGTTGCAAGGATCATCCACCGTGGCCACGTGGCATTTGCAGTAAATGTCAACCAAATGCAATTACTTTGAATCGTCAGCCTTACCGTCATATTGATAATGTTGTATTTGAGAATGCCAGTCTAGTCGAGCGTTTTCTCAATTATTGGCGCAGTACGGGACATCAACGTTTGGGCTATTTATATGGTAGATACGAAATCCATTCGGATGTTCCACTTGGAATACGGGCTGTAGTTGCTGCAATATATGAACCTCCACAGGTTATTTTCTTTTTTTAATTCTGTTTTTAGTATATACAGTACGAAGAAATTAATTTTGGTATTGAAATATTGCAGGAGAGTTCTAGAGATTCTATTGTACTGTTGCCAGATGAGAATGATTCACTGGTGGAAGATTTAGCACTAAATCTTAATCTCAGGAGAGTTGGATGGATATTTACTGATTTAATTGCTGACGATATGAAGAAAGGAACTGTACGTTATTAAATGATATTATCTCGTTAATAATAATGGAATTATTATATAATCATTTTTGTCTATATCAAGGTGAAGCATGTTCGAAACATTGACAGTCATTTCCTGACTGCCCAAGAATGTATGATGGCTGGTCAATTTCAAAATCAGCATGCAAATACATGTCGTTTCTCACAAAGTGGTTCTTTTGGTTCAAAATTCGTTACAGTGTGTGTAACAGGTATGATAATATTTTTCAGATGAATTTCCATTAGATTCTTTCTTGTGGTACTTTAAGATAATTCTAAATTATTGTATGTATTCAGGTGATGAGAAAAATCAAGTTCACATGGAAGGATATCAAGTATCAAATCAATGCATGGCGTTGGTCCGTGATGGCTGTCTAGTGCCAACCAAAGATGCTCCGGAGCTTGGATACGTACGTGAATCAACAGATAAGCAGTACGTTCCAGATGTCTACTACAAGGTAAGGAATTTTTCAAAATTTGAGCTAAAGGATGTGGAATGACACAATGGAATAGATAAAACGTATACATTAGAGCGAAATGGAGAGCATTTTATGAACCAAAGTTGACAATTCTTTTGTTGTTTCTTTTTTCAAGTACATTCGTTTATGTAACATATATTCTCTTCACAAGTGAATGATGACTTGAGTGGGCGAATTTAAACAGAAAAAATAGTACTTTTACATCTGATGAAGAAACCGGGAAATGTGATAGTATGAAATTCAACGAAAAGAAGACATGCAACTTACAAATTTCGTGTTGATAGATCGCTTTTTTCTTTATTTTCGTGTTCTTTTTTTTTTTGAGGATTTGCACGATTGAAGCGACGATCATAATAGTCCGTTATTACAATCTACATGTAGTTTGCTTTTTTTTTTAGCTTTGTTACGGTCATAAAAATATATGTCTATATATACAGGTAGGGACGCGCGTGTACACAGATGAGTTTTTCCATTGAGTTTTATCGCGCGCACATGGTATAACTACGTCGCAGTTCAGAAAAAATATGCATATATAAATTTATATGCGTTATATCCGTGATGCCCGATTTCGTCTCGGTATTTTGTTTGTGTATTTTTCTTGCACCTGGCAAAATTACATTTTTTATTTCAATTATTATCTACGTTGACGAGTGATCTATTCTAACATCGCATTTCTTGCGTTAACTCTCAGTAAACTTTTCATCTTTCTTTTTTTTCACATGATACAATACACATTTATCATCTAATTAACAAGTTTTAAAACTTTCAAGTTTCAACATCGAATGAAAGGTTCGCGTCGAAAAAAAAAAAAAAAATGACATTCGAAGACGATACATGCATAAAACATTATATTTCTCTCTTTTTATTTGCTCACTTCGTGCATGAATGCCAAAAATTATTTCTCATTGCATTTATATGCCCCTTTTTTCTCTTTTATTCCACTTATCTGACTGATAAAACGATACATACGCATCGCAAACATTTCAATTGCGTTCTTTGCGTGAATGATCGTATTGTTTCTTTTTTTTTCATATTATATAACGACTTGGAATTCACGGGGACTCTATTAGAGCAATGTTTCATTGCTGTCTTTCAACTTATACGCATAATTCTAACATTTTGATATACAACATGGAGGAATGATTTAATAGACATATATGTTCGCATATATTTCCTTTTTTTCTTCGTATATTTTCTTTTATTTCATCGTATTTATCTAAGCGACGATTGAAGATTCACGAGGATACTATTTCGCATCATATACGATATCATTTAGGCCTCGTATGTATGTTTATTATTCGCACGTTAGAAGAATCTAAATAACTAATATTACATGGAATTTTTACGGGCCTGAATTATTTATATATCACTTCCATTTTCCGTATTTTATGTCTTTTTAGTTTTTTTTTTATATTCCATTTTAACTATGACATTCGTGTACACAATCAGAAAAACACGTTCACCTTCATAGATCTCTCAATATATATTTTAGCCCAAAAAACCCACAAGTCCGCGGCTAAAAATATATTTATATGTATATGTAAACACACAAACACATATACATATATATATCTTCCTCTTTTCAAAATACATTTTTATTAATTTAATTTAATTATCTTTCCACACTCTATCATAAACTATTTTGTTTTTGCTAAACATCTTGCATAAAATTTGAGATCTGTCTTCAATTTGTGATTATCTCTTTAAAAAATCTAGAACCACATTTTTGGCTCTACTGTGAACAAACAAACATAATTATAAACGAGCCCATTTCAATACAGATTTATATAAAAAAAAAAGAAAAAAAAACAAAACAATGAAACAAACAAATACCATAGAGCTAAGAGTTTTCAATCGATTATTATATTAAATCGATTTTTGAGGTACGTATGTATGGAACGATCTTATATTAGTCGCGGCTTTCTCTTTTTCATCCACTTTTTTTTGATTCCCTTTCTATAAATAGCAAAATACACGGTATATTATTCTCTTCTTTTTTTTTTCTAATTTCTTTCAACACGATAATCTTCTTTGTTTGCGTTCTCGCTTCAAAAATAGACTTAACATCTTTAAATTCTTAATTGTAGTGACGAAGTTGCTCAATGTCAATATATATAATGTGCACTGTGGGCGCAACGAGTGCTTTTTTCTCTAACCATTATTGTTACTCCCCTGCTCAATCATTCAACCATCAAACAACTTCGCAATATATTTGCATTTACTTCTTTGTTATGATTCGCGGATTAAACTATGCTTTCATTTATCATTCCATTGTCAAACTTAATTGAAACAAATAAAATCTGCGGAGATGGTCAACATTGCATCTTCAACACACACATCACTGATTGTGCGTTACAATTTACCACATTTTGTGATGATAATTGTTTTAGTCGGTTTGCCAGCTTGATCTCCATATGTGGATATCTTTTCAACAAGCTCTAACCCTTCGATAACGTGCCCGAATATACCAGTGAAACCACGCATTTCTTGTAGAATGATACGGAATTGTGATCCTACCATTCCTAAATTATCGTGACGTTTTTGTGTTCGACGCATACCGACTGCGCCGCGTACAGCTGGAAATTTGGTATCATCAGGCATGAAATAACCATCTTCATATATACTTCGTCCACCACGTCCATTATTAAGCTCAAAATCTCCCGTTATAACTGATTCACCTTCCCAACATTGAAATATCGAACATCCTTTATAACCAACACCAATTTCGCCGGTTGCGAGTACACTGAAATTTTTCGCCATTTTTGGCGCTACATCAGGTCGCACTTCAATTACTATTCGACCATGAGGTGTACCATTTACTTCAATATTGAAGTAATACATTGGATAGGGATTTGTGGGACCGCGCATGACTACATTGATACTATTGTTGCTCGTTGAGGAATGAACTGATAAACTTCCAACACCGCTAGCACCACCCGGACTATTGTCTTGAATGAATGCGTTTTGATGTGATTGAATGTGATGTGTAGAGTTCGGTACTGATGATGGCACTTGTTTTACTGATGGTGATCCAGGTGGGATGAGTAATTGAGTTTGATGTTGCGGTTGTGATGATTGTTGTTGTGGCAGTGGAACAGGATGAATATGTATCGATCCTGGTGGCGCCTGTACTGGTATGATATTTGTGTGATAGTCAATTGAGCCATTTTGTAAATGTTGTTTGCTCATAATGTGACGTGAATATAATTGTGACATGCAATAGTTTGCGAGAAATAATATGGGATTTTGCGCTGCTGCTAGATGATTTGTTATGCTGCCATTGCCAGGTGGTTGAAGCAGTACTGGTTCACCTGAATGTATACTAGCTAATGCCTGTTTTAGAAGTGTAAAATCAAATACTACACCCGAGTTGCCAATAAGATCATCCAATTGACACTGTAAAAGCATTTCGTGGTACTTTGATTGTAACCTCTGTTTCTCCATTATCAGATTCGAGTGAAGGGTATATATATCGCTTGGTGTATCACTAGCTATAAGACTGGCTTTTGCTTTGCCAAGAATTTCTCGTGCATCTGATGTCTCTGGAAAATGTGTCCAGCCGTTCTGTAAATCAGTTTCCACGTGCGTCTTCAGTGTTACACACGCTTCGAGTACTTTTATCAAGAATTCACGTTGTTGCATTGCCAGTCTTTCAATCTCTGTCGATAATTTTCCCATTGTCGCCAGTTCCAGCTGGACCTTAAATAGAAAGAAGAAAAAATATTAATCAATATAATATTCGACATGATGAATTGTCCTCTTTGAAATTTGTATGCAGGGAAAATGAACTCACGTCAGATGTAAGCTGTTCTTTGGCATCGGTATGTGTCTTAATTTGGTGACCAGGATGTTCTTGAGGCGTTGCACAAGCTCGACATAATGCCAGACAGCATGATGAACACCATAATGCCAACGGCATTCCATGTGTGTGACAATTTTCGCTCTAGAAAAAAAAAATGTCATAGATTTTGCGTATCGAATTCCAATCAAAATCTGCGAACAGTGTTCGAGATTCGTTCTATGATAATACCGAAACAGTTTGACCTTGGTAAACATAATCTTCTTAATGCAAACCTACACTAATATGACTTCTCATTGTTGTTATATGCATTTTATCAAGCATCCGAGTATATTTTTCATTTAAATGATTTTAAAATGAATGTTTCTAAATACCTTCCGCTCTTTCTCCGGAAGCTTGGCCGGTGTACTGTTACTTGTCATTTTGAGGTAGGCGAAATTGTTGGCTAGAGCTAACATCGGTAAATTAGTAGGTAGTGCATCAGGTCCCTGATCACCAAGCTCTGTCCTCTTCCAACAATGTGCACAAAACAATTCTCTTCCCTTCAATAAATTGTTTTCCATACATCTCAAGCAAAAATAGTGTTTGCAACTCAAATATTTAGGGCATTGCTCAGTGTCATTATATTTTAATTTACAATAACCACAAAGCGTTAGTTCTTCTAAATCCGTTAAAACACTTGGATCGAGCATCTGAAATGAATAATTGTTCAATGAACATACGCTAATTATCACATATATTTTTCAATTAAACAAAGAAAATTGGAATTTATTAATTAATGTACACGCGTGCGCCTAGAAGCCCGCCAAAAGTCAACGGAAGCTCGTCAATGACGAGCAAGAGAAAAGGGGCGGTTGGCAGACCAACCAGATATACGAAGTGAGACAACAAATGAGAGTAGAAATCATCCACTTCACATAGGTTACAACGCAAATGCATATCTATTCCTCATTAACCGTAATTCATTTTTTACATCATCCAACACGTGCTCTTGTAATATCAGTGTGCAGCATATAGCACGTTAATATGAATTATATCAAATGTATACACAAAATTGTGTATCCCCGCGCTTTTTGCCGCAAACATGAAAGCAACATACACATACATCTCTCTATTCGTATTTCAATGTGCTGTATCTTTAGCATACATCGCATGCACTCAGATAAACTCCACACCGGCCACGTTTCGTCGCGCATCGACTTTAATCTTACCCACCATCAACACCCACAAAATTTCCCGCGGTTTGTCTCAATATTTGTTTGGATATACCTCATCGAAAGTACCAATTGCCAATTGAAATATTCATACCGTGTTATCAATGATGTGTTGATATATACTGGATAAAAGGGAGAAATCTAATGTCGCAGTACCACCTCGTTGGTGGCCAGGTTTCTCAGTCAACGCGGCAATTTCACACCCGCGTTCTTGTCTTCACTTGAATGTGTTCTCAGAATCAGACATTGAATTCCATCAATGTCGTGTGATTTGCATGCCGGTTAATCTCAGTTCATTCGCTTGAAGCGACATGTTTTAATGGTAATACAATATTTCTCTTGCTGTACCTTTTTTTTATCTGACTCTCTTTCTCTCTCTCTCGCTCTCTTTCAATGTATTTTGATCGCGGGTCTCCCATCCGCTTTCTCCCTCTCCCGTCGGTATTATTTCTCGGTCGCGCGCGCGACTCACCAGCGGCAACCAGTCGCCAGTGTTTGTCGGGTGGCTTTTGTACTCAATCACAATTGCGTTGAGACTTTATCAAATGGGTTATGTAGTGTGCATAGCTTTTACTTGTTTTGTAACGCAGTATGTCACTCGGACATTACTTTAACTCGCGCTATAAGGTATTGCCACATCATGATGTTTGGTTCACTACACTAACCACTAGCATGGCGGCGAGGGACCGTGGCGAACACACAACCAACCTACACATACCCACCTATACATGTAAAAACATGTACACATATCAGAGGATTAGGGAGGGCGCGCTGGCGCTACCACTCGCCACTACTCGCGCTATCTCACTCTTTCCCTCATCGCGAATTTTCCCTCTCTTTCCTCTCGCTGTTACCGCCGCCGCCACCTTTGGCCGCCATATTGAAGTGGAACAAATCAAATTCGCGGCAAAACAAAACGATGTTTGATTAATCTTCAGATGAAATCTCATTTACTGAGTCACGAGAATTTTAGTTTATTTTATTTTTTTTTTTCACCAGCTTATATTGTAGAATTTATGTGTTTTTTTTTCTTCTATTTGTTCATTAACCGTTGAATATTATGTTAGATTGTAGGTACTTATGTGGAAAGAATTGTTATTGATGAATGTCACGCTAGGTATTGCGTCTATGTAATTTTCACCCGGTTCGAGGCAAAAAGTCGATAACTCGCGTGCGCTATGGCTCACAAGAAATTGTGTTGGTCGCAGCGGCGCGAAGTTTGAAAATGTTTTGGATAAGAGATTGAATTTGTGATTGTACATCTACAGAGTTACTGTTGTGTAGTTTCATGGAAAATTAACGGCTCTCATTAAGAAATGATGAAAATCTGAGAATTATTAGTCCAATCAGAAAACGATTGCGCATCTAATTATTACCATCATTCCACTAGACGATCGATATTGAGAATAAAATTGACCCTTCTCTGCGAATTAATACTGCTTGACTATTCAACATATTATTCTTCTAATATTTCGGGTCTCTGAAAATGTGATCTTCTATACCGGCATCGGTATAACAGGATTCTGCAAGGCATGGTTTGCGATTTGAAAAAAAAATTTTCATCGCACCAAGAATGCAGTAAACAAAATGAAATAGAAATTATACTCAAAAATAGAAATAGAAATTTCCAACTCAATTCATGTCCATGTATTTTTTTTTCATTATTTAGAGAAGAAATCATTATTTATTTATTGTTAATTTCAATCTGTATTTTTGTTCTTACAGGAAAAGGATTCTTATGGAAATGAGGTGTCAAGATTAGCAAGACCACTGCCGGTGGAGTACTTATTGGTTGATGTACCGGCATCTACACCACTAACACCACAATTTACATTTTTTGCAAGCGATAATGTTACTCCTTTCCCAGTTGAAAATCGGTAGAACACTATATTTGATATATTTTATCACAACTTATTTGTCACTACTGATTTATATGACTTTTTTTCTTTCAGAATGGTTGATGGACAAATCCAAGAATTCAGTTCATTATGTACGTACATGCAGCAATTTGGTCCAGACCAATTTTTGGAAGCAGTTTCAGATTTCCATTTACTACTATTCATTGCCACTATGGATATGTTACCAATGAAGGATCATATGCCGCCGCTTTTTGAAGCAATAAAGACGAGTAATCGGCAAAAGGCTCTTGAATGGGCTAGAAGTGAACATTGGGCTACTGTTGAACAATTAATATCTGCTACAACTGCGTCTTCCCCACTCTCATCAAATACAATGGCATTTGGTAGTGATTCAATGGGCTCCATCTCGTCAGATGTAGCTGGTATAAGTGATAGATCGGGAACAAATGTGAATGCTACACCGAATCAACCATTGTGGACATGTCCTCACTGTACATTTCTGAATCCGGCTGAGCTTGGATCCTGTGAAATGTGCAGTTTGCCAAGGTATGAAGCAATATGAGTGTATATGAAATTCAAAATTGTTTTAATTGGTTGTATGACATTTTATTTTTATTTCTCTTCTATTCCTGCAGGATGTAGTGTGATTGTCGCAATGTGAAGGATGCGGCATATGTTATTTTTCCTCGGATTTCAAACAGTTAATAAGACAAAAAAAAATTATGATTTGCTCCTTGTTCACAATTTTGTGCTTGACATTTGCACATTTTGTTTATTTACTCGCCCAAAAAAGCAAACAAACAAAAAGACTTCAATAAAATTAATACAGTAGTTGATACATCATGAATTATGTATTTGTAGGATGCTCATTTGAGCCGGCCTTGAGAATAATTGAAGAAAATAACCTGAGGACGAGGAAGAATTGAGAGATTCATCCAGGCAAAAACGATGACTGATTACAACTGAATTGCGTTCAAAATGGCACCATGATTTTACAATGTTTATTTATAGAGAACATTTAACAAGTGATAACTGTGATACAGGAGTGAAGGTTAAAAAAATCGAAGAATGGTGCGACTGCTTGATAAATTTAAATAAATTGTCCGTTTGATGATTAAGGAATGAATATGCGAGAATTACGCAGTGAAAAATTACTAATACAAAACAGAAAAAAATGTAGCTGGAGAGTTATTAGTGGGTCTTGAGTTGTAATCTCTATATTGTCGATGGCCAATTGTCTTGGTTTTATGATCTTTCTCGAGAACATCGTTGGTATATTGGTGAAATATAAAACGGCATAATAAGATATAAACATTTCTTTATTTCGTACAATGACAATTCAAATAAGTATACATTATTTGCTTGATATTGGATAATCTCCACCTATCCTACTAACGATAGAATCCGTCAAATTTGAAATTTTCAATTCTTCGTCACCTATTTTATATATTAACTTAATCAACTTCACATCATTTAATTCTGGTAAGCGCGTAATTGGCGTCAACGTCCCTTTTATATGACATAAAATCTCTTCCGCCATTGTTTCCTTATCGTTTTCACCATGAATCAAAGCTAACAATATATTCTTATCATTATCATGAATCCCAAACTTTGTCAACGACGAAGAAATATTATTTGACGATGATATCACATAAAGAATTTCTGAAAACACCGATTTTGTAATGAGCCCTTGAGCATGTTCTCTCAATACAGCTTTATTAGCTGCTACAACAACCTGAAATGGATCAACAATGAGAGCTGGTTTTAAAACACAACACGGCAATTCACCGGCTACAATTTTCTTCCGTATCTCCGGTGTGTTTTCAACATTTGTATATAAATACAGAGTCAAATATTTTCCAGTCATAGGATCCAATTGTTGTGTATAAGTATCCATACCGACAAACTATGAAAAAAGTAAGGTTATGTTCAATCGATAAATAGTGAAACTGGAGGAGTGAGCAATTGATAAAAATAAAAGAACGAACTATTTACCATCAATTAACTACGTGAGTAACCAAGAAACTTCGTGTCAATTTCAAAATTCACTAATTTGACTTATTTTTTGGAACCTATTTCACGTTGGGAGATTTGGAACTTGAGATGACGTGAAATATCGCGACATAAATTGTATTTTCGCGCCACCCTGTGTATCTGTAATGAAGTGATTTCAGAGGCAGCTGTAACAGCATAACAATTCATAGAAACTATGAAAAACAGTGAAGCTTTCTCCGTTACCTAGGAAATAAGAGTGGAAGTAGAGATTGTTTATTGTTATGCATACCTTTGTTGAGGGATTGAGATAATGAATTCAGAGCTGCATACAGAATTGATACTGAAAGAGGAAACGATAGAACCTTTAGCTGAAACACTCGAGTTCGTGAACGACACTAAAATCGGTATTCATGATGGGGCTGAGGGTTCAATTGGGATTAGACCTAGACCATTGATCTGTAAACCAGAGAATGTTAATATTGATTGTAAATCAGAGCCAATTGAAACAAAGTGGCAATGGGCACCAGGTGCTTGGCAAGATGCTACAAGAACGAGCGCTTTTCAACCTTACAAAGTGAGTGAATTCGTACAATATATCTTTTGCCTTAATTAACCGACTTATTTGTTCATTTTGTGTTCAACAGCCACCGACGCTTCTCACCAATTTGCAAAGAGGCAATACAAAAACAGAAATTCCACAATTATATGCAAGCAGTGATATCACATTCCATACATTGGCTGGCCAAGGTGAATTAACTGCTGATCATTTGCAATCAGCACCAATTGATAATCCTGATGAAAATGGTTTAACCGGATTGATGTGGGCAGCTGCTCATGGACAACTCGGTAGTGCAAGACAACTTTTAAAAGCTGGAGCTGATAAGAACTATCGTGGGTTTAATGGTGAAACAGCGTTACATCTTGCTGCGTCGTATGGTCATCATGATTTGGTAAAATTATTGCTCACTACCAATGCTGATGCCAATGTCAGTGATGAAGTAAGTTAAAAATTAATTTTTGATACCATTTCAGATGAGTGAATTAAATCTTCGTTAATAATGCCATGTTTTTTAATATCTTTATATAGGAAGGAAACACACCACTTATTTATGGAGCTTATGGAGATCATCCACATGTATGTTATGAATTATTGACGCGTGGTGCTGATCTTACACATCGAAATAGTCATGATATAAGTGCATATCACGCCGCTATTTTGAATAAATCTAATACAGCCAAAGCAGTAATTGAAAATTACTTGATGCAACACTGGGTAGTTTAAAGTGAATGCCAAAAATAATGTTGTACATATTTATTTCATAAATGAAAATTTATATAATAAGAACAAATATCTGATATTTTATTACTTAATTATTATTTTATGTATATATATATATATATTTGCCACAATGTGTACAATGCTAACATAATACTTAATATGAAAGAGAAAGAAAATGCATAAACAATCTGTAACATGATTACTGTTTTTTTTTTCTCCAAAGTATTGATGGGAATATTGGACAATTTTACATATTTTTTGCAATGTCTATTGAATTAATGTTTGCTGTTCGGAAGAGGATATGTTTTTCATCCCGTTGAGGATGGAAAAAGAAGAAAAAAAACAATATTCACGATGAAATTGTATGTCCCCAATATTCTACATAAGGTCAATTATGAATACAGATTGATAAAACAACCAGGTAAGTTGTTGTATGATGAATTATACTACTTCATAGTTTTCTGTGAAGAATACAGTATCAATTGAATGTTTTACTGGACTTTCATCCTCGACAAGTCTCACATCAGTGATCTGAAAATCGAACGAATGAAAATGTTGGGTTATAATCATCAGAAACATATTCATGAGAGTATTAGACTGGTAAGTATTCAGTACCTTTATCTTAGCATATGGAGTTTTTGAGGTAAATGACACGCGCAATGGGAAAAAGTCTGATGGAGTTGAGGACGGTGCTGAAAATTCCATTGAGCCTGACTTTGATGATGCATCAACAAGTGATAATGACCATACAAGCATATTCCTCCTTGGTTCGTGCGTATATTCTCCATCACACTCGCCAACAATAGGATTACAACCCATTGGTAGTGGAATATTTATTTGTACGTCGTTAAGCTCCAAATCAATCTGTTCCAATTCGTATTCAATATTGACATCACATCCATTTTCACCGTTTTCCGAGGGCCAACAATTAACTGTGTAAGGAAAAAACGAATTATAATTGCATATTTTTTAATAAAAAGTTATAAGTCAAAGGTAGAGATGTGTCGCAATGTAAAATATCCTCACTTGAAAGAGGTAATGCTGTCTCATCTTGCGTTTGCAGCCTCCATTTTAGAACATCAACATCCGTATTCAATGGATATGGTTTGGTCGGAATTTTCAAGCCAATTTGTCCATGTGTCCTGAATAATTCTTTATCAATATTTGGATGAGTTTGCATCTGAACACCACGACCTTCTTTGTTATCCAATTGTACACGGATTCGACCCCATCTATCATCCGTTATATGTAATGTCACAAGACCATGCAATTCGAAATTCTGTACGCCACCATCACGACCAATACGGACATTCAATTTTTCCTTTTGTCTTAAATGAACTGGTTCACTATTTATTATTTGTGGAGAAATGGACATATTTTTTGTTATTTCCATTGACTTGGCACTGCTGGCGACTGTTTCACCTTCTTCCTTCAATTGATCGACGAATGAATCAACATCGCGAACTTTTCCACCCAACTTCATTGCCCCTGGTCCTGATGACGCTGGTTTCCTAAAAAAAAAAAACATTTGGCATTTAAAATTGATTCACCTGAATGTCTAATTCCAAGTACAATATAATCAATAATTTACGGTGTCGGTGCAGGGCTGAGTTTAATTGGTTCAGGTGTGAAATTCGCAGAGTCACCAACAGTAGGTGATGGCCAATAATTTCCACTATTATTTCCATAACCACCGCCAAATGCTGAGTTTTTAACACCACTTTTTTTATTCGCCTCCATCCGTTGTCTCTGCAATTCCTTTGCTTTCTCTCGCATTTTATTTTTCGCTTCACGTTCTTGAGTACATCTCACTGCTTGATATACCCGTTCTTCATGTGAATCCATTTCAACAAATGTTCTAATTTGTGCGAGATTGACACTCTCTCGATAACCAAGTGCAACAATTTCATCAAAGGCAAATATTAAGTTAAATGAATTCTCTCCAACCTCTGCCTCGTCCATTGTCTTGCAATATTCTGGAATCTAAAATAACAAATAAAATCATCAAATAATTGTCACCAATTTCATTTCCATAAAACAAGTTACCAACCACTCGTGCAAACAATCGAAGTGTCTCAAGATCCTCCAAAATATTGCTAGCCTTCGTCGTAATCAAAAGCATATACAACTTTTCCAGTGGTTGATAAACATATCTGACCGAATCATTCTCAACAAATGTATGCTGTTTTCCAGTGCTCATCAACTTTGGAAACGCCGCCAACACACCTTCTATTCTTGCCTTTGTCATCTCGACGAATTGCCGTGATATAATAGCTGAAACAATAAAATGAAACGTTCAATACAAAACAATAGAAACAGCTATCAATTCACACAACATGGTAGCAAAAATATACAAAATATCATAATTATATAAAAAATTAGAAGTCCAATAATGATACTGACCTTTTCCTGATTTCGTACATACCGCAGCCGCAATGAGTACCTAAAAAAACACACAAAAATCATCAGTTAAATCTTCTCGCAGTCAACATATAACAATCGATCAATCCTCATTGCGATGGAGCAAGTGACATTCATATGTAATTGATCATCAAGCAATTCCCACCTAACCCCGAGTTGAATAATTATCAGGGTGTGGTTAATTATAACCTAAAAATTGCTAAAATTCATAATATATTTACCATTTTGATGCGGTGATTGTTTTATTAAACAGTATATTTTTAATTAATAACCTAATGTAAACTTGATTCGTGCCAGCGTATTCTCAACATATCACATCAGCGATCGCAACTTTATAACAGAGGGCGCACTTTAGATGACGTGTGCAAACGTGACGTTTGTATGGGGCAGATTCTACATGCGTCTATACATATGTATATTTTTTTCACACATAATACGTATATATATGTAGACAAAAGCATGAAAAGCACCAATGTTGCTAAATAATTTCAATATAATTGTTATTCAAATGAATTTTCAGAATAAAGTATTGAGATTATGATTTATTTTGGGATAATGCATTATGTACATTCGATGTATTGACAAAGCGATTTTTAGCAGAGCAATTATATATTTAATTTAGAGCATTACTTCCTGTTTTGTCGTACCAATGCATATCCTACGACTTAATCTTCTATATAGCCGTTTTCTTGTTCATGTTTTTCGATAATATTTTGGTTGAAATGATGATCAGTAAAAGGCAACATTTTGTAATTAGAAATTGTTGATGAACAGACTGTTTTACCATGGACAATCTTGCGCACCAGGTCTGATATTTATAATTTTTGATTAGAGAGTAGCATTTGAAACAATTTATTTTATAATCAGGCCTTGATATCAGTTGCATTTGAAGTATTTGATGGGATTTGAAAGCATTCAAAAAGGATTCATTGCTAATTGTTATGAGTGCTACTTTGTAATCGGGGATATGAAGATTTTTTTTTATCTGATATATTTGTGATATTTCATTTGAAAATTTTGGTTTTGTTATGATCAAGTTGATCAATATTCTTCATTTATATTTTATATTGTTCAACATGTGAAGAATGAAAACGTTTTTGTTCGGCTGTTTCATGATTTTGTAGCCATTGGTGTTGTTATTACATAATTAACTAACATTAATTTTAATTATTCAAATAGTTTTGTTAGGTCATCTTTTAAATTATTCTCTGGCGTCATTTTAGATTGATGAAATTGAAGCATTGTCAGCAATCTATGGAAATGATTGGCAAGTGGAAAATGAAGAAAACAGGTCTTACAGTATAAAAATAGGCGATGGTGAAAGATGGGTGAAACTGTATGTTACATTGCCTGACAATTATCCTCTCTCATCACCACCAACATTCGAATTATCGGCTCCTTATTTGAGTCTAAAAGAAAAGCAACATATCTGTCGTCTTCTTGGGGATGTATACTTGTAGGTTTCCATTCATCCATTTTCTTTTCCATTTAGTATTATGCAGGACAGCGTTTATGTTACCCAATCAATATATAATTGTTCATTTATATATCAAAGTATATTCAAATAATTATCATTCAGATCGTGCAGCGGACAAACTGTTTTGTATCAATGGATTGAAAAGATTCGAGAGGAATTAGAGTCATCAAGTTTGCCTAATTTCCAAAATGTTTTGGTTGATCCAATGAAAAATAACGTTAATGACATAGATTCAATACCTGATACTATAAATCATAACAACAATACTAAATGCCCTGAAATTTTTCATGGAGAAGTAATTGTCGATAGAAAAAGTAGTTTCCAAGGACATGTAGCACAAGTCTCATGTATTGGCGACGTCAAGTAAGTTCATTAATTAATTCCAATGATTTAAATAATACATTATGTCATTACAATATTCTTCTGATAAATGAATTCAGATTGGTACTTGCAAAATTGCTTGAGATGAAGAAAATTAAACAGGCTACACATAATATGTATGCTTATCGAATATATCAGGAGAATAGCAAGATTTTCATTCACGACTGTGATGATGATGGAGAGAGTCAAGCTGGTGGAAGATTATTGCATTTTTTAGAAATAGTTGATGCGAAAAATGTCATTGTCATTGTATCACGATGGTATGGTGGAATACATTTGGGACCTGATAGATTTAGGCATATAAATAATGCAGCGCGACAAGTGCTAGAAGCTGTAAATTTAATAAGCAAGCATAAAGATAACAAAAAATGATTTTGTACATATATAAATAACAATATTTTACCATTCAACAATGTTTTCCACGGTTAAATATATATTTTTCTTATCTTCAAACGCTTTCTTTTGTTCATTATACCTAAACTGGGTATTATTATGTCTGAATGATTTGTTTCGTGTGGCAAATATATTAAACGGCTTACAAAATACTATATAATGTGACCAGAAAGTAATATATATATATGTGTATATGGGCATCGATGTGCTAAAGCCAAATACATAAAATAATATATATATGTAATTGATTAGTCAATGATTACACACACTTTGGCGCTAACTATTGGGTATAATCGATAACAGTACAAGTATCCTGCAATAAGATAAAATAACTGTTGATGCGAAAGTACTTAAGCACTTTCTTTTTACGGCAAAAACTAGCTATAATTGTATATAAATTAATTGATTGTGCGGAATAACTGAGGAAAAAAAGATATTTAAACTTCTCCACTGGGTTTGTTTCTATGGCTTAAATTAATCGCCAGAGGAAATAACAACCCAATCTTCAGCGTCATCACAAATTGCTGATGACACGAATTCTTTGGATAAAACTGCAATGAGAAATTAACATTCATCAGTAATTACATCGCATTTAATTGTATGGATGAAAAATAATAGCTCACCATTAAATTGAATTTCTAATTCTCGTGTATCTACGCCATTGGTTTGACAAGTTTTTTTCTCTTCAATTTTTTGAATTACTTTATCCGATAGATTATTGTTTTTTGTGAGAAGACTTTTACTGCATTCTCCTAAAGTTTCCAATTTTTTTAGCTCTGTTCTGTAACTCTCATCCTCATCAGAATCATTATCCGTATGATCGCTTATTGTTTCAGTTGGTTCCGTTATTAATACTGGAGATTCTATCGTCGGTTCGGTACAATTTACATATGTAATGGTATTGAGTGAAGTATTGGTATTTGATTCAAGTGAAAAAATTTGGCTGCTTGTCATATATTCCGACAAATCGAAATTTAAAACATCTGCTAATAATCTTTCTTTATCCTCCACGTCTTTCTGAATTGATTCGAGGTTACGCTCACTTTTTAAAATCGTATCATCATCAATACTCAATGTTAATAACGATGAATGAGTCTCATGGATGTCATGAAGAGGCTCCAAGAATAATTCTCCATTATTATTATCGTTTTTAATAATGCATTCATTGGTTCTTTTGTTTTTTCGCTCTGGTGTAAAGACCACATCCTCAAATTCCTGCTCCCCAATTTTTTGGAAAATATGTCGGCGATTTCGCCGCTCATCTTTATTGCGAATGGAATTGCTACTTTCGGGTGGCTCTGTTTCCACAGTTATTTCTGTTACTAATGGTGTATCGATTGTCAGAGGGACAATTCGTGGCATTTCAGTAGCTTCTTCAGCATTCATAACGGGATTTGGATCTACACCACCACGCGATGGTAGAGCACTTATAGCTTGAAGAATATTACTTGGATTAATTTTGTAGAATGGAATCGTTGGGACAATTGAACTCTCTTTGAGTTTAGATGTTATTCCAAAAATACTTGCGGTAACTGGCTTACTGATTTCAACGAATGTCGATAAAGAATCTTTAGTTTCTTCCATCGTTTCTACTACACATGATTCTGGATGATAAGCAATTCTTATGACGTTTCGTTCGCCTTCGAGAATAAATATTTCATCCTTAGTACAAGCAACATCAGTGATTCTTCTTAAATCACTTACGACTGATGTTATAGCAATTGTCACTGGATTAATAACATGAATAACATCATCACTGTACGTAATAAATAAATCATCACAAAATGGGAGAAGAATGCCGAATGTAGGTTCACTACGTTTCTTCTTGAAAGATTCCGGTGCTGGATTCAACAACATCACATCAGTGCTACTGGTCTGTAAAGCTTCCTTGAAAATTAATGTTTTCAAGACAGTCCCACTTTTGTCCGCGTGCCATAGCCTCAATCCTGGTCTACTTGCATAAATAGTCGGTTCTTGAGTAGGTGTTTGACGTTTACCAAATACAGCACCCAATTTTCCTAATGTTTTTCGTTCCTTCTGACCAACTTGGGATACTTTATTGTTCTGATTGGCATCAACTAATATAGTTCTGAAAAGAGTAGATACAAGCAGCAGCCCTTGCTGATAGCTCAACTGTACCACAGAATACTTTTCATTCAATAATTCTGAAGATTTCGATAAATGCATGTAAAAATCAATTTCAGTTAAGACCACCAGCCCTTCTTGATCGCCACTAAATAATTTCATTCCATTTTTCGACCATTCCACTGCGCTAACTGGACTTTTATGCAAACCACCGATATTATATCTTTCAATTTGTTTTTTCTGTTTGGGTTTAAGACTGTCAGGTAATGATTCTGGAAGATTTTTCGGAATTTGAAAAACTGTTACGACGCCTTGATTGTTGCCGGCTGCAACCATATAATCAACAGTGGAAATCACACTAAGGCATGTAATACTCGAGTGGACATTTTCGCATCGTAATCTCTGTAAATCCCCTGATTCTCGATCGAACCAATATATAATCCCACAATTTGTTCCAATTGCAATAAATTCGGGTAACACATCGATACACGTAAATATTATATCTTGCGTAAATATTCCATTTTGTAATTTAACCGGTATTTGTTGTAGAAGATTTGTCAATGGAGACCATTCACGTAATGGACCGCCGTCTTCGCTCATAGGAGTCATTGTTTCGTTATAATTAGTACATGATAACATAAAATTATTTATCTGCAATAGAAGTGAGCGGAGTTGTAGTATATTCCTCTAGTGGACTAATCAATGTGATAATGGTATTATCAAAGTTCATTGACATTATTACCTATTATTGTTTGTTCACATGATTTTCATTTGGACATTCCTCAATATCAGTGATTTACTTGATTCATTGTCAATTACCATTCAAAGAAACGTTGTACACATGGTTGACCCTCCTGTTATTGACGTTATCACAGAAGTTGAAACGATGTAAACAATTTGACAGTTCTGAGGTCTATGACGTCAATTTTCGGCATTCCCCGAAAATTTTTGGGTGTTAGCACGCATTCTGTATCAGACACAACCGGAAAAGTGATGTATAAAAATAATATTCCAATCGGTAATGAAAATTTCTACTCCTCCGAACGCCCTCTGTCAAAATGGCTGCCGATAAATTTCGTTTCTAACCTCAATTCACTATTATGAGAAGAAATAATGCATTTTTGTGGTAAAATCATTAGTTTATTCATATTATTTATCGATTGAATGAATCAATTTTGTCTGTGATTAAGGATTCAATCACAATAATGACTATATTAATGAAATTCAAAGCTTGGCGGGAAAAGTTCGCAGAGGTCCCTGCTAGTATTTGTTTTACCGTTGGCTACGGTCGTAATCAGTCGTAATAAAAACTTCTACAGTAGAATTGGCTAAAGAGTTCCCTTCGCATCACGCTCGTTCCACGTACTTTCACTATAAAATTCCCTCACTAGCTTATTCGCGCATGCGTGATGGCAGTTAGTGTATCCCTACGCGCGGCGTGGCAAGATACAGATGCTTTCAAATTCAAATGAATTTAAACATTTAGTCATTGTATAAATAAATGGGTTCTCATCAACTTCACTTGATGTTTGTTAAATACCAACTGTATTTGTACATTGAATGGAAAGATATAAAACGAAGAAAGTGCGATCGAAATTGACCGCACTACTTATTCGGTGGCAACTTGCACACAATAACCGAAAACTCGAGCTTCTTATATGATATTATTATTTAATAATATTATTATAAAGTTATCATAAAAGTATTAAAATTTTATCAAATTAACAAAAGAGATATGTATATATTACCTCAATACAAAATGTATGTCTATATAGTATTTAAATCAAATACTTTGTAATCTTTTCAAATCATTTTGAAATCATTTCAAATCCCTTTTCTTAATTAGGGTTTGTGCTTCAATTATATTCCGCTCAATTAAGATTCCCCAATTGTGAACGTGAAACATAAAACAAAGACATAGAAGTCATAGGAATGTTGATATCTCTCGACTGGAACATATAGTCTTAAGACTAATAATTATTTTTTTTTTTATTTTTTTTGATTTTGAATTTGATTTTGATTTTGAAAAAAAATAATTAATTATAATTAATTAGATGGAATCAAAATGAAAAATTCAACTTTTCATATATTTGATAATATTTCTAAAAATGGTCAAAAACTTTGAAACGCCACAATCATGTGAGAATCATTGCTAAATGATTTCGCGATGCATGTCAAAGACATTTCAAGGCATCACAACTTGATAGATTTACATCACATGGATTATCCGCCATTAGTAAACTGGTAAGACAATTTGCCGAGTATAACAATGAAAAAGCCGGGCGAGACTTCCTCCTCGGCGTCGATAGTGCTTATTAAGATAAAAATGAATTAACAGAAATAATTAGTTGATATGGAAAGAAAAGTAGCGGAAAGAATCAAGAAAAGAGAACAATGAATAGAAATGAGGGAGAAGAATGATTATATATTAATAATAGAATGTAAATTTGTCCGGAAATTTCCAAGAAATATAATAACCAAGTACCTGCTTTACCCTCATTATGAAAATGGATTTTAAATGATTGCAAAGTATTTGATTTTAATACTATACAGACATGCATTTTGCATTAAGGTAATATATCCATATCCCATTTGTTAATGAGGGTAGAATACACTTTCAGTGAATGAGGACTATTGTCTCAAGGCGTATTATTCTGGCGGTTGTGAGCACTCTAACCAAAACAGTTGAAAATGTACATGCGCAAATGAGTGAGATGTAGTGGGGATGACTGAGTCGAGTCATAACTCGAAGGGAGCTCTCTGGTCAGTTGAATTTCAAGTTTCTGATATAACACTGTGAAGTTGGCAGCACAGCAATATTCTGTCGTCCATATCGAAAAGTTTTCGGAGCACGCAGTTGCAACCCGCTCAGAATTGTTGAGGATACAGCAACAGTGCTTGACAAAACTTCACCAACAAAATATTCTGCAGTTCGTCTTTGTATGTAAAATTCATCTGATTTTGAAGAAATAAGTGTAATAATGCCGAAAAGAAAGAATCAAGCTTTGATTGACTCGGACAGCAGTGGCAGCGCGTCAGACAGCGGTTCTGATCTTGATAATGTAAGTAAACTAACCTCAAAAGACAAATTTACAATAAGCATCATTATTTTCTGTGAGATAAAATTCCATGAGATAATTTATGAATATGTTGAGGTTAGAAGATGAGTCTCATTTGCGGTACAAAAATTTGTTAGTAAACGGCGTTAATAGATGAATGAATTGTTGTTAGGATTTGCTGTCATTGGCCAAGAAGAAGAAGGGCAAAATGCAAGATGATATGCAAACAAATGAAGATAACAATGGGCCAACGAAAAAAGATGGCAAACAGGTTGAGTCTGATACTTCAGATTCCGATGATGATTGGAATGCTAAGTCTGGAAAAGCGAAGAAAAAGAAAATTCCGAATAAGAGGAATAAACGAAAAGTTACCAAGTCAAGTTCTGAGGAGAGCGCGAGTGAAAATGATCCTTCAAAGGTCTCGGAACCTGAGGAAGGTATTGATGATGCTCCTTGTTTTGAATGTATATGATTTGTTTATGAATCGTATTCTAATTGAAATGATTTTTATCAGGAGAAGTATCGGACTCTGATGGTAGTGTTTCCGACTCTAGCCAAGAGGAATTCAATGACGGTTATGATGACAAATTAATGGGCGATGCTGAAGATCAGGCGCGACTAGCACAGATGACTGAAAAAGAACGAGAGCAAGAAATTTTTAAACGAATAGAGCAGCGTGAAATAATGAAAACAAGATTTGAAATTGAGAAAAAATTACGAATGGCGAAGAAACAAGAATTACGGAAGCAAAAAGAGTCAAAGAAGAAAGAAAAGGGTACGGACGAAAAGAAATTTGAACGAGCACCTGATCCAAAAGAAAGAAGCAAAGATCGTAAGAAAACAATTGAAGAGAAACAAGATAAAAAATTCCATGCTATGTCGTTGCTCAAGCAACGTCGTGAGGAGAAGAGAGAGCGTGAAGAAAAAGAAAAACAACGGATGGAACAGCAGCAACAACAATCTAAAGATGAAGAGGAAGAATTAGAAGATGATCACAAAGGAGGAAACAAAACAAAACTCAAAGCATCAGACATTTATTCAGACGATAGTGGATCGTCTGACAGTGGTGAAGAGGAAGAGCCTCCGAAAGCAACAGTTACACGCAGATCATCTGCCTCAAGTGGCGAAAGTCGCGATTCCGATTCTGATGCTGATAAGAAATCCATCACAAGTAACAAGGCAAAACCGAAAAAACCTATATACGTCAACACAAAAGAAGACTTAAATAAAGTCAGATTGTCGCGTCACAAAATGGAACGTTTTGTTCATCTTCCGTTTTTCGATCGCGTTGTTCAAGGTTGTTTTGTTAGAATCGGTATTGGTAATAATAATGGCAAACCTGTATATAGAGTTGCTGAGATAAGTGGCGTGTGTGAGACTGGAAAAATTTATCAATTAGGTGGCACGAGAACAAATAAAGGTTTGAAGCTGCGTCACGGTGCGCAAGAACGTGTTTTTAGATTGGAATTCGTGTCAAATCAAGAATTCACCGAGTCAGAATTTTTCAAATGGAAAGAGACTTGTGCATTCCAAGGTATATCAATGCCAACGTTTGAAGAGATGGAGCACAAATTGAAAGATATAAAAGAAGCATTGGTATATGAATTTAAAGAGGAAGATATTGAGAAAGTTGTGAGAGAAAAAGCGAGATTCAAACAAACTCCATATAACTATGCAATGAAGAAAGCACAATTGATGCGAGAACGTGATGTAGCAAACTGTCGTGGGGATGATGAAACTGCATCAAGATTGAATCAAGAATTGGGTGAGCTTGAGGAACGTGCTTCTGAGCTTGATAAAATGCGAACTGCTACCATTTCTAGTATATCATATATTAATGATCGGAATCGCAAGAAAAATGTCGAGGAAGCAGAAAAAGCAATTATGGAAGAGTACAAAGCGAACAAAGGCAAAACAGTTGATGATCCATTCACGAGAAGAAGTACAAAGCCACGTATGGTCTATAAACCTGAAGATGAAGATGTCACACCTGTTGTTGCACCGAGTGAAAAATCTGCGCCAGTGCTTGGTGAAATCGTTACAAATAATACTGACAAAGAAAATGGACAAGAGCCAAAGAAAAAACAAAGCTCAGAAGATTTATTCAATGCGCATGATTTTGATATTACAATAGATTTGGAAGTACCAATTCCAAGTGAGTATTAGTTTTGTTGCATTAAACTTGCCTGTATCTAATGATCTTGTAATTAATAATTTTTTCATTTCTTTTCTACAGGCAATCCAGTTAGTGTATTACCAAAACCCGTAAGCAATATTAAAGACACAGGTCCGCGACGTTCATTGAATCTTGAGGATTATAAGAAAAAACGAGGGCTCATCTAACATTCCACTTCTGTATATAAGTGGTGTATAATTCAATGGATCATGATTCTCGAGGAGAACGAGATAATCCGCAATTATCCAGTTTTTCATGACACGTTTCTCATAATCTAGTGCAAAACGAAGTACTCAATGAATAATTAAATGGTATAGCGCATAGCTCAAGTAAATGATGATTAGAGTACAGTTTCATTTTCATTCATTTTAAATTTATGAAAGTCAGCATGAAAGTTGATTTAGAAAAATTATTTATTTACATTCAATGATGTTTCTCCCAACTTGGAGCCCGATAGCTTTATGAATTATAACTATGGTTGTTATTGATAATTTTCACCATTTTCAATTGTATTACAATGTAACACTAGCTGATGATTGATGACAAATTGAAAAATTGCAATCGAATTGTGTAATGAGAACTGTACTTTCCTCGCCGTAACATCAATATTGTATATATAGGTATATATGTAATTATATACCTGATTGTTCTCCATTTTTTCCATAGTAGCTTAGGGCATACGCGCATGTGATCAACATTTCATGTATCAATCTACATGAACGATAATTACCAAATTTAAATGATGAGTATATAAAAACTGTGAACTCGTCAAGCGCCTCCATTGGTAGCGTAGGAATACATCACAAAATCGATATTTAGGAAGAAATATGATAATTCCTTGTTTTTGCACTATTTGTATGTTTCATTTCGTCTAAATTCTTTGTTCTTTAGGTTATTAATCAGTTTATGTACATTGTAATACAACAATTTTAATTTAAATCATTTATTGTAAAATTAATCGTATTTGATGAGTTTTTCTTTTTAGAATACAAAATTTGATGAAGTCGCAAAATTCTTATGAAAAACAAATATACGTAAGGTTATTTAAAAGGACTAAATTTATGTACGACAGTTTGTGTGTTGATGGGATATAGTATTACAAGTAAATGTATTATAAAAATTTGCTTCACGTCCTTGTCGAAAATAAAACTATTGTCATATTTAAAAGGTAGTGGGTTAGAGAAATTTTGAATTCTGATTAACTTTATATCAATAACGTGCATATTTGTCGTGCACAATTTATTTTAATTTATCTGTCCATTCAATTGGAGAATATTTTGTGCAAGCATGACAGTAAGTAATGGTATCAAATGTTGTAATCA
This sequence comes from Meteorus colon, assembly GCA_030523085.1. Classification (NCBI taxonomy): domain Eukaryota; kingdom Metazoa; phylum Arthropoda; class Insecta; order Hymenoptera; family Braconidae; genus Meteorus; species Meteorus colon. The sequence continues at coordinate 139,107 of JAPYZH010000256.1, forward strand.
TCTCTCTATCATGATGTTCAGGAATGCGATACATTATAATGTGATAAAATGATAATTGTACATAGTAAATGCAAATGCAATGGCTGCACATGTAAATATACATAAAAGTGATGGAAAAATTGTTTCATATTGTCTTTCTATTGTAATTTCATTATTTATCCATTAATATAAAGCAATAAAGGAAAAAAAGTAAAAAAGAAAAAAATTAAATCTCAACGAAAATCAATGTCATTTATTTTTTGAATGTACATGACAATATCTTCATTGCGCGCGCATCAATTCAACAGAAAAGACAATTTTTCTTCACGAATGCGCATGGTACTCTATCTTCCTCTTTTGTTTACTCTCTCTAACACACACAGCAGCAGTTATCATGAGTTGCGGTGTACGCTGCCCATATAAGGCAATTTCCCCACGTCCTCGTCAATGATTGGCGGAGCCCATTGGCACGTCATCTGGATGACTAATTTCGCTAATTCACCTATGTAATTTATTGAAAGAAATCAACATTGAAAGTAATTCGAATGTCGTTGATAATAACAAAAGATTTCTTTGAATGTATCCATCATATTCCGTTTTTTATCCCTTAAATATTTGTCTTTGGATTCGTCAGATTGGACCATTCAAAAATAGCGTTTTATATAAACCGGCACCGGTGTGACCGCGTTGCGCCACTTTGTTGCGCAGGAACAAGTCCTACCGGCTTCATTGACGAAATCATTCCAATAATACATTAATCATGTTCAATAAGTAATAAATATCTTGTCGACATCATAACCTATAAATCAAAGATATTTCCACACGATTAATTGCTTTAAAGATAATCCAACAAAGTTATAAAGATAATATAAGAAAGAGACATATATATATAACCTAACGAGTGTAACACAACGGAATTGAACCAATCACAGCACCGAATATATCACATACGATAGCAAAATATGCGCGCGCACGCGTAGTAATACATCACAGAATTATTTCGCTGTCTCTTGCCCGTGTGTTCACTTATATTCCACAAGGCTTTTTCACCGCTGTGAGTGGATCCTCCCTTCCTTGCCGTTGTACGCGACCCCCAAGTTAGTAGACACATCCGAGAGAAATAATCCAGTTCTACCACAGCCGAGATCTCGCGAGAGTGTTGGTAGTGCTTGTTTACTCATATTCACTCGCTGTTAGTAGCGAAACTACGTTTCAATAATGGTAAATATTCATAATATATTTTTCGTTTTGTGGTTGTTAATAACAAGCGTGAAAGTTGGTAGGGTTATTTACAGAATTACTCGTCATTATTTCGTATGAATCAGTGATATCAATTGAGAAATTCTATTTATTTTTGTTCCGATACGGCCCGGCGAGCAACAAACTTTGTGGTTAGGATGGAGGAGGTGAAGGTGAGGCGGACGCTCTAGAGCCGGTCGCCATATTTCAATCTCCGGTACACTTCGTCGTGAATACAATATCTTTTTCCTAACAAGTTCATATAAATATGTATATACACATATATGTGCGTGCATGCATGCATACATGTATTTACGTACGCATATATATGTATACATTAATGCATATGGACAATACTTTTCCGGTGAATGATATTCATTTATTTTATTCATGGATTATTTTTCAGAACTTCCGTCGAATGATTATTTGTATCGGGATAATGATTCACACGATAATGAAAAAAAGAACGGTTGTAAATAATGATGGTTGGACATTGTTACATATATATGTATATATATATATATATATATAGACATTTTCATTGGGTACATTGTCGTCAAGGGAGTGCCATACTTGTCCTTTCCAGGAAGCGAATGAATCACTTCCCCGCGAAACGCCGTGTACACCGATTGACAGATCGTGATTACGCGTCTGTATTACTGTTTCGCTTGCTCTTGTATGCAATCTCGTCTGCGCCACCATCTTTCTCTGTCTTTACTGGAAAATGCCTTTGTCGTTTGTATCTCTTTATCTATTCCATTATTTTTTTGCGTGATGTACGGTGATATGCGAATAATGGTTTATCATTGGTCATTGTTTTACTACAAAGATAATGATATTTCATATTCCCCCCCGCGACATTACGTGGCCTAATGGTGAAACGGGGTTTTCTGTGTATGACTATGTCTGTGTCCTTGTCTTATTCATCATCGTCATACGCATACATGCCAGACTGAAGTTCTAACTATCTCTCCCTCCGTTGGGCTCTCCTCTCCGGCTCTTTTCGGAGACCATCCGATACCCGACGAATATTTATATACTCTCTCTCACTCTCACTTTTTTTTTATTTTCCGCTTTCATCGTACTTGCATGTGAGGATGTGTATGTTGGAATAAGTGTGCGGGTTTAATGGCGCACGTTCAATATCTTTTCACATACATTAATCCACAAATTAAATAATTTCACAGTTGCAGACTCTACTTGATAAATTAACGTTCACGGTATCCAAACTCGTCCCATAAATGTTCGTTATATATTCCAAGAACGAGTTTCGCTTGTTAATTCATTTATTTTTTTCCTTGTTCATTTGAAAAAAATGTCGCAGAGATGGGCTGAGTGTGGGTCGTTATTCAGGATAGATTGGAATAAGAGGAAATGAAATTAAGGAGAAAAATTTAGAGCCACGAGGGTGGCATCCATTCATCAGTATGGACCTTTCAAATCTATTTTTTTGTTTACAATTCGTGCGAAAACATTCTGGTGCGTCATCCGCACAAGTTGAATGACGTTTCATTGTCCTCGATTGATAAAGACGGAGTGAAAAAGGCGAATAGCCTAATGAGTCTTATTCTACCTATGGTGATTCATCTGCTGTTTGACCTTGAATGTTTGCGTCACGACGCCCAAGAGGGAGCTGGCGAGCAACCGGCATCCCCATTGACGACGAGGTGGTGATATCGATTGACTGTGTAGAGTAGCATCCCTCGTCTACGCATTTTTCACACTGCATTTGTTGTATGTGTATCAATCTTTAAATTTTATAGTATCGTTTATTCGATCATATGTTGAGATAGTGCTTTGTCATTTTCATTTTTCTTATCATTTACATCAACGATTGATTGTGAATTCATCACTAGAAATAAACAATGGTATGATTTTGTTGATGATTAATTGAAGATATCAAGTATTTTTTTATTGATTATGAATTGTCGCATGTTCATCTAGTTGACAGGCACTTGGGCGACGTTTTAAGCAAGCCAGAAATTCGATCGTGTTTTTCAGTTATCGTATTTGGATGCGCGCCTAATTCACGTCGTTGCTTCCAAAATTTATAAATAATTGGTGGAGACGAAATAGCGTTACTTACTGAATTATTACGATATACATAGTTCATAAATATATATCTATATATATTTATGTATAAATGTGTAGAGAAAAGAGATATTGTAGGGTGGATTATAAATTTATTGTTAACAGATGTCCCTGATGCATATCGTCTTATCGAACAACTCATCTCCGCGTGTTAGTTGCTTTTAAGTAGTTGAGTTTCACGGGAAATTGTGTGAGGACGACACGAAAATAAATTTCTTCCCACGCGTGAATACGAATGCTAAAAGGGGCGAGACTCACTTGGGGATCCAATTCTAAAGTTATCCATCCGAGTTGGGCACGTGGCGCATCGAAGGTGTGAGCGTCCGTCTCCGCCCAACTAATGAATTTATTTCTTTCAAATCAATTGATTCAATCGAATAATTCAATTTCCGCTTGTGCTCAACTTTTAACATGCATTTATTTTTATTCAATTGGTATTTTGAATGTGTTTTCAGGCATCTGGTGTAACTGTTGCTGACGCGTGTAAGACAACGTATGAAGAAATAAAGAAGGATAAGAAGCATCGATATGTCATCTTTTATATCAAAGACGAGAAGCAAATTGATGTGGAAGTAATTGGACCTCGCGATGCTGTTTATGACAGCTTTCTTGAAGATTTGCAGAAAGGTGGCAGTGGCGAATGTCGCTATGGACTTTTCGATTTTGAATATACTCATCAATGCCAGGGTACCTCTGAGGTAAATTGACTAATTATTATCACTGTTCATTCACGTAACTCAAAATCATCTCGTTGATTTGATTTTTAATTTGCATGTTTTATTTTTATAATTGGCAGGCTTCCAAGAAACAAAAATTATTCCTGATGTCGTGGTGTCCTGACACGGCCAAGGTAAAGAAGAAGATGTTGTACTCGAGCTCGTTCGATGCCCTCAAGAAGTCATTGGTTGGCGTACAGAAGTACATTCAAGCGACAGATTTGTCAGAGGCGTCTGAGGAGGCTGTTGAAGAGAAGCTTCGTGCCACCGACAGGAATTAAAGGGAGAATATAAAAGAAACGATACGAGTATTCCCCAAACAAAGGATAACTCCAACAAGCGATCCGTAATACAAAGAAGAAGCTACAAAAAAAAAAAAGAAGAAAAAAACAAAAACAAAATAAGACATGAAACAAAAACGTAAACGAGAATGTTGGGGACATCGGGCGGGGACGTTTTACTTTTTTCCTCCCCCCAAAGTATAGAGCTAATGCTCCGTATCAAAACACGTCGCGTCGCGCGGAAGTGTTCTACCTTTTTACACAATTTTTCACTTAATAAAAATGAAACAAAACAAAAATAATGAATGAAACAAATCACTTACCGATTATTAGATATCGCGCTAAATGTATGATTAGTCATGAATGATAATGAGTCGAAGACTGGGATTGGGTGTGGAACGGGCTTTACAGAAATAAAGACATAATCGATTGAGAAGTGGAGAGAAAGAACACCAACAACAACCAATTTAAATAATGAAAATATACAATGATTGTACCCATTTTTCATAAAGCAAAACAAGAAAGAAACAAAAATTACGTAAATTTGTCCGACACAATTATTATGGTGTACTACTATTATTAAATGTAATAAGGCAATAAGATATCTAAAATACTTGCAACAATTTTGAATCCAATCTGATGAGGATAAAAAAAACAAAACCATAAAAGTTATTTTCTTTTTTTTCTGCTCATTTTTTATCTCAGGCTGTATAATGTTCAAATTAAAATCATTTCGTAATGATGCCCGGTGATATTTGACATTGTGATACCTTTCTATTAATCAATGCTTTTATTATTATTAATATTTTATTCATTAATAGGGAAGCAAAACGTCCTGAAACGCGCGATTTCTATCAACCCCATCTCATTAAAAAAAACATCAAGCGTTGTCTTTTAATTATATATATGCATACATATATAGAAACATCTATGAATATGTATATATACATATATACTTGTCTGGTTATCATCATTTTACTCGCACACAGACACACAAACACAAACGCACAAAGTGACTGTATGATTTTGTGAGTCATCATTTCTCTCGACTTATCGAGTACTTTGTACAACCTTGGTCGAATAAATAACTTTGACAGACTCTTCATACTAATATTGAGAGACAACAAGAAAAAGAAAAAATAACAATGACGCACAATCAATTTGTTCACACTTATTTAGAATTATGTTTAATTTCATTTTTCATTTTTCTTTTTTCCTTTTTTTTTCTTCCATCTTACACATGTTCCAAAGATTTTAATAAAAATACCACGATAATAATACTTAGACTTAAATAGTTAGTGGAATACATTTGGCTTGTGGCATAACTGGGTTTCGATTGCGATTGAGGTGATGCACCACCAAGAACAACAACTGAAATAATAACAGAGACAACTATTTATTTCAATTCTTGGTGAAAATGATTGTAAGAAATTTTTCAATCTTATATTCACATTACCTGGTAATGATTCCTCGTATGCAATTTCAACTTTGTAGTGTTCTTGATGTGGAGCTATATCAGTTGAGAAGAAAAACATTATCGAGATGAAGAATTGAACGAGTTTTCTCATTATATCGCCATAAATATCATTGTGCAATGAACTCACGTGCACCATCAGTAGCGAATCTCAAGACTTTGGATGGTTTGCTCCATCCAAAACGATTCCTTGAAAGAACAAGTGCTTCATAATACGTTGCAGTAGTCAATCCAGTGAGATTAAATGATTTTGTCCGGATGGGTCCAATTGCATCATTCCCACTAGGTATAAATAGTTTATGCCAATCCCGACCACGATCAGAAATCTTCTAAAAGAATCATCAATATTTCTGTCAACCAATTTCTATCACTATTTCAATTCATGTCCAATAATAATAATCTATAAACTTTACCAACCGAGTATTTGCGAAACCAAAATTGGTACTCAATTATCGGACTATAACTGTCGACCTGCCAGATAAAATTGTATGCATTGGGAGCAATGCTATTGGATTCCTTGAATGTGGCTGCATTCGCTATTCCCGATAGTTCAATAATTGTTTCGGAAACTCCAATAATATTGGACGCTCGACAAAGATAATAGCCATAATCTGTTGCTCGCACATTTCTTATAACTAGACTATGAATGTGTCCTGCTGTGTGTTTTACAATTCTCGATGAATAAGTAATTTTTCCACCTTCAAAATACCAATCAACCTGTGCGTCAGGCCAACTAGACACCTGGCAATCAAGCTGAGCTCTAATACCAGGTGACGCGTGGATCCAACTCTTCCTCGATTCAATTTCCGGTTTATCTGCAAGATATATTAATTAATAATCAACATCAATTTATATTTATCGACCCTATATTCATATATATTTAAATATCAATTCAGATGTTGATATTGGTCCGAAGCCGGAGTTTAATTTCAAGATTAAGTTACTCATTTCCTCATTTCAATAGTGAAAAAAAATTTCTCACTTACATCGAATACGTAGATCTATAGTGGCCGTGGCAGGTTCACCGACCCAATTATTTGCTACACAGGTGTACTGTCCGCTCATACTCCGATTGTCCGCATGAAAGCGTAACTTTGATCGTTCAACCAGCAATTGCATGTCTTTATCCTGTTTGTATCAAAACAAATAATGTTATCACAATATTTATTCAAATTACAATTGGTCGTTATACAAAAAGGCTGTGATTATTTATCATTTGAATTACTTTCATTCTCCAGGTTATACTTGGATGTGGTACTCCTTTACTAATACAAGCCATTTCCACTTCGTCACCAAGGTTTACCTCAAGCTCACCCGCTTCAGGGACAGAATGTACACTCGGTGGATCTAAAGAATATAAGTTAATGTCAAATGAAGATATCCACCTTGTAAAGGATCAGTGGAGAATTTACCAAAAAAGAAAAAAAAGAAAGAAAAAAGAAAAGAAGATGGAAATTTTTTTGATAAATGAAATCTCTTGGGAACAATTTAAAGTTATTCAGCTGGATTTTGTAAAGACAAACGAAAGTTGTGGTCTCGTCTGTATATCATTCATATGTAAACCACTCTAGGGAGCATTGTGCACATGAGAATCAGTGCGTATAAGATCCGGGGTGAGCATATACCTTTCACATATATCTATATAACAACATATCATATCAAATTTCTTGCGAATAATCATCCGCGTGGGAACATTGTCGACTGGTCCTTTTACTGTTATGATATGTATATACGATGATACGTATATGAACTTATATTTGAATATGTCATGATGATATTCTGCCAGTTACTCATACTGTCGCCAAATATTTGTTCATCATTTACTGGATGATAATGCAAATAACTCACACATGACTTCAATGTTGTGAATTTGCTGGACTTGTCCCAACGGTCCTGCCCTCGTAATTTGACAAACATAATAGCCAGCATTTTCTGGTTGTATATTTGACAGTTCCAAGCTCATGTTACTCCACAACATGATGTCTGGCAATGAAATTGAATTGGGATCTCTGCTGTCTGCTATCAAAACGCCATCATGCCACCACTGGACAACTGTTTGTTCGGCTGTGAAGGAAAGAAAAAAATTTATTCACTCATTTTTTTCAATTCGAAGAATATATATACATTGAGAAAAGAAAGTCCACCAATTTTCTTCTCAAGGGACCTTTTCACCTTTTATATATGGAAAAACGATTTTCGTTGAATTACGAATGAAATGCAAATGGACTAGGCGGGTAAAATGTGTGACGCAATGAGACTCAAACGTGTTTCAGTGGTATTCATTGAGTATATATGTACATTTTTCTTTGAAAGAGAAGAAGCAAAAAGAAGCAAAAAAAAAAGGGGGGAAGAATAAAATGAAGTTTATTTCTCCCTGTGGGAGAAAACCCTGAATTCCCAAAAGAACTTTCAGGTCGTATATGCTCTATACGAATTGCTTACACCACTTACCAATGCTGTCTACGTGGCATGGTATAATAACTGTGTTATTTTGATATGTTTTTACTTCTGTTTGGCTGCTGGTTGATATGTTGATTGATGCAATCCAAATGCCTGATGAATAAAAACGAAAAATGATTAAACAAATAAATTAATTTTGATCTATCTCGTTGAAGAGATAGAGCAAGTGATTTAAAATGACGGAAAGAAAAAGAATGGAATGCTGAGTCAATTATGGAAAATGTCAATAATATAAATTGAAGGGACTTGAAGGTATTATCTAAGCGTTTGCGCTTTTCGTGCAAGTCCCAGTGTGACCATAAATCCAGTTAAGTGTAAAGGGACCCTTTTCTTCTTCTTCTTTTTTTTTTAATGGCAGAGAAACAGGAGCTTTTACTCAGAATTGAGCGCTTCTATTATGGAGTATTAGCGAGTGGCCAATCCGCAATGGTATACGATTGATTAATTCATACCACGTTCTTTATCACAGGTATACCCTAACTACTTTTGACATCAACGTGGATGATGTGCCAAATCAAAAAATAAAAATAGACATAAAACAAAACTGATAAATAAATTAATTATCATTAGTAATAAGTGATGTGAAAATTGAAACTATTCCAATTGTGATTATTGTTCAGTTTATGAAACTACCAATGAAAAAAAAAAGTTTTGGATAACAACCAAATGATTGTCAGAATTTTTCAATTCAGCTGCTCTCATTTCTGTTTGTATATATACAAATACGATAACAGAGATAAAATTTCTCTTGTCCAGACAATAATACCCAACTATATAACAACTAACAAACTTTTTTTATCTTATAATTGAAAAAAAGCAGATGAACACTGACCACAAGCAATATCAGAATGAAAAATGGCAATCATAATGCCTCTTTTTTTTGTTTATTATTCATCATATGTATCTGTACATGTACATATGGTTGATTGATTTCATTTGATTATCACTTATGCAGTAAAATATTGATAGCTAAATTTATTATTCAGATAAATTTATAGATATACGTATATAGATAGAAAGTTGATGGAAAATATAAATTTAAATTTCCCTAGAGTGTAAATGGGTGGCAGATCTATGCAAGGTGTCCTTTTTTTTTTTCATTCCTCGATATGATCAATAGGTATATAGTTGCCCTCGTGTGGTGACCGCAAAAATATATTGCGTGAGTGATAAATACCACCGGCAACATGAATATTATTACTACGGCAATTTGCACATGAACTTTTAGTGGAAATAAGCACAAGAAAAAGAAAAAAAATGTATTGAAAACAAAACACGAAAAAACAAAGGTAAAACTTTGCATTTGATAGCTCTTTTTTTTTTATAAATTCTCACGCAAAATAATTCTTACCGATAATACAAATTTTCGCTGCATATGAATTCATTTTTATTCACTTTTATAAACACATTGAAAATAATATATTAATCACTGTACACAAAATTTTGATATTGGAGAAAGGAGGAAACGTGGAAAAATTGTATAAATTAAAAATTATAAAGGGGTAAGAAAACTAAGGGAGAAATATAATGAAATAAAAATTCCAAGGGCAATAGTTTGGAGTGGATGGTATGCGACTTGATGATAAACTGGTTGGGATGTGTGACAAGCTGTCAACTCGAGAGTGTTTGCTTCTCTCCTCTACCATCTTCATCACCACCACCCTCTCGCACTTATTCTTCTTTTTTTGCTTTCTAATATACTTTTACAGTTGTATTTATCTCTGTGTAGATGCAATTACTGACCAGTTGGTTTCAATATTTACTACAGTGATGCTCATATATTTAATTCTTCCCTTGTCTGGTTGCTCATCATCATTGTCACCATCATCATCATCGTTACTATCGTGAGCGCTGCTCTAATGTCAGCATGAAAATTTAATTGACGTCAAACCAATAACGATTACCCTACATAGGAAGATCGATTATATAATTGAGTCAATATAGAATGTCAATAAGATATAATGAAGTTATTATAATTGCATTGTATCTTTGATAGTTGTTTGTCTGTAGAATTAAATGATGAATTTTTGTTGCAATATGAGAGCCACTGAGATCGTCAAATCGTGTTATGTATAGACATGTAGATGTGTATATAGGGGCGTGCGGGGTCTTGCTATATCTCACCCAACATTGAACAGGGCATTCTTCTATAATTTGTACAATTTACGCATGGACACGAAAGTCATTCATCGAGTTATACCATTCACTGCTGCTAATTTAATCTTCAATTTTAGTGCACGTGAACTCTTCATAGTCAACGCTATGGATGTAATTGTATATGTATTATAGCTGAACATTGTAAAGTGAGATTAAGACTCATCACTCATTCGAGTAGTACCAAGGATTGTGATCGTGTCTACAATTATTTTAAAATACATTACAATGTTCAGTTTGATGGGGTTTACAGTCTTTGTTATCAGATGATGAAAAGATAAAAAAATATCAACGCCGATATTGTTGTTTGTGATTGTTGTTGAAGTTATTTTCAATTTTTAGAAGTTATGGGGTAATTCTTTGCTTCCAGCTTTAAATTCTGAACGAATGTGAGACATTTTGCTTGCGTCGTTGATTTTAGAATCGATTTATTTAATGAATTAATTATTGTTCTTTTTGTGATTGATTTAACTTGGAATTTTTATGGTTATGAAAATTATCAGAATTTTCATTCGTTTTTATAATTATGAATTGCATTATTTCCAATTGTCAAATTACTTTCAATGATGTTAGAAACTATTACACAATTATTCTTAACATTGTGTATGTACGAAAGCCCTGACGTAGTGAGTTGAAAGATACAACAGACAATGAGTGAAGATTTTGAATTATATACACCGAGTATATTTATTTTGTAGTCAATTGTGTTGGCATTGTAGTCGAGTTACCTGGTGAGTTAGTCTTCCATAGAATTGCCCACGGCTGCACACACTCACCAAAATCGCTTGAACGAACAGACTGAATTCACTTTTACGTCACAGTCGAGAGAGTGAGCGAGTAGAAGCTTTCGTGGATCGATCGATCAGACACAGATGTACGTTGTATATGTTCTCAAAGCACCGTCTCGTAACTCGATGATATTTTTTATTTTCACAAATTTATTTTTTCATTTATTTCTACTATTCTGCTATTTCTCAATTATTTTTATTTAACAAAAAAATATGTCACACTTAATTACACATCACTGATGCATCAATCATTTTTATTAAATATAAATTAATAAAATATTATTAAATGAATTTATTGCACATGTCATTTATGAATTATTGTCATCTACTTCACATCAATTTGATCGTTGGCATTTAATTTCATTCTTTTCATTATTTCGTTTATGTGAAAATAATAATGGTAATACTGGTAGATAAATGTGTGCGTGTTTTGGCAGTTTGAAAAAGTTATAAATCGAAAATTATTCAAAGCACGCTCGCACCCTTATATATATGTCGTCGATACTCTGATGCTCATTAGTAATTCTCATTTCGAAGCGAAATACGCTGTGTCTCAATACATATATATTTATATTACGTGACTGAAATCAAGGTTGGATATAATGAAAAAAGAATTTATTTGAAAAATTCAATAGAGGGCATAATTTTTTCTTTGAGGTAATGGCTGGAACTTTCTTGATAGCTGTTAAATAAAAGAGAAATTATAGAGAGCAGAGATATAAATCATTGAGACGTAATATGACTTTGAAATTAATTAAAAGAAAAATTCTAAATCATTAAATTTAATTCTGATAGAAAAAAAATTATCAATTCGTGTTACCCGCGAATTTCATTTTTATTTTCCAATAGAATCTCAATTAATTATCTCAAGATATATTATTTATTATTTATTCAATTTAAACAACATTTTGTGATACATTTCACAATTATTCATTACAATTCCCTCACAATTTTGTCAAGACATTTCTCATTAGATTGTGTCACGCAGAATTTCAATATTTCAATAAATTTTCCATGCTGTTGAATAAACTGATGGAATTTTTTTCAAAAAAAAATTGATAACATTAAAAAGATGAGTTATCTTTCCAGTAGAATCGACGTAGCGATCTCAAGCCTGAACAAGAGAACTAATTACAGATGACAACAATAAAAGAAAAAAAATGAAATAATGACGAATCCTTTCAATTCAACAGAAAATGGAACATTGCATTGTACTCTCATTTGTTTGAATTCAACATCTCCAACATTTTTAATTGCACATATTTTTATAAACTACTGAAGAGAAAAAAAAAATTATTTTTACTCGCCCTTTTCGCAATGTTCTTATGTCAATAGGGCGTAAAGTAGCGTGTAGAACCTTTTAATTTTAATTAAGCATACACACTCATTTATAAAAGCTTCTAATACATAGATATAATATAAGGCAAGCCCTTTTTCTTTAACGTAAAACTATCCACTTGTACATAAAATAAATATCCAAACCTTTTCATCAATTAATCCATTTAATTTTTTGATTCTTTTGTTTAATTCTGTTTAATTTACTACGTTTAATGACAATACTAAAACAACGATAATTATATATTGCTAATGCATATATTCATGTATATTTAATACGAAATTATTCACGCTAATTTCAAGTAGATTTTACTTTAGTTGTGACCTACATTTCAAATAGGTAATATAGTCAGATTACTTAATCACAACTTAGTTTTGTTATGGCTTCATGGCAACAATGGCTTTAATTCGAACCCAAATTTTTTTCTTCAATCTCCTTCTTATAATCATATGAAATTTTTTTTTTATCTTGAGCTTTGTCAACGGATATTCCGTCTTGTTTTTATTGCATGCTTCATCATCATGATATAATAATCCTATTACATTTTCCTTTTGAGTATATAACAGTATATTGAAACGACAGAATCCATGAACCACACGAGTAATTCGATGCGAAGACGAGTCATGATAACTTTCATCATCCTGTATACATATTCAAGGATATATATATATATATATATACATACGCGTTTCGTAGTGCTTTAAGGAACTAGAAAGAGCAGATGAGTGTCCTACTAAATTTATCAAGCTTCATGTGACGGCGGAAAAAAAAAAGAAAGAATCGCAATACAAAATATTACAATGTTTGAGAAAAGAAAAAGTATTTTTTGTCCTCGTATTCGTCATTATATGTCTGTGTGTGAATATGGAACAAAAGAATAAATGGATGAAGCACAGAATAATTGTCAGAGGGCCAAATGAGAGAAAGAAGTAGAAGAAAAAGAGAAGACAAAGAAAAAAGCCACAAAATACACCATTGAGTTAATGAGATCTAATTGATCTCAAGCATTATTCTTCTTGGTTTTTTTGTTTCTTTCTGTTTTTTCTCTTTTGTTTGCTTCTTACTTCTTTTGTTTTACGGTCGGAAGTGGGATCAACTCGTGTAGGTCGGTTCCATTCGCCGAAATAGTCAGAGAACATCTGTCGAGTGGTAAATGAAAGAGGAAGTGTGATGGGAGAATTAGTAAAGTCAGAGTGAGAGAAATGTTTGTACAATTATATATAACTGACGGTTATACAAACATGAATAATTAAGAGGCAAATTGTATCTCAAGTACGTAACACACATATATGAATATATTTGTGGTTATATAAACGCGAAACTCTATGTGATATCTCGACAAAATTGCGTGGGTGCAAATATAAATCGTGGTTTATAGTGTTGTGGTTTGGACACTACGACCTATTATCACAAGCTCTTGCTTGCACTTGGTGAAGCATTAGGGGACTCATCGTGTATGTACTTGTGGTGGTCAAATATGCACACATAGAACAAGCATGTTCAAGTGTCTCTATTTTTATTTGCAGTTCGAGTATCTCATGGAATTGTCGATTGGAAATGAATTTAAATTGTTTATATTATGTTTTCATGATTAATTTATATTGTTATAATTGAGAATAATTTTATTTTGTTTTTAATTTTCAGTTGGCCACATTGAGATGAGAATTTTTATAGAATCAGTTTCATGATGAGATATGACAAAGAAAAATAAATTCAAATGAGTTTAATTACAATTTTAGGATTCTGATGACTGAGACATAAAAATTGAAGTTGATAAAACTAATTTGATTTATAACATTTTTTTGGTTTTAGAAAAATCGATAGATGACCTGGAATATGAAAAGAAAAATAACTAAATTGAAGAAAGTTGAAGAAAATTTTGAATATTATTAAGATATTCAAATATTCTGAATCCAAAATTTTCATGGAAACATTACTGGGATATAAAAAGTGTTTCTGTTCTACGCTAATTATTATTCATCAATAATGAATCAAGATTCATTAATATATCATCAAGCACGAATAATTAAATGAATGACTCATTGCATAAATTACGAGTAGAATTTCTGTTAATCATCCAAGGCTCTGCGTGATAAAATTACTTGAATCGTGACTCTATGTCATAATATTTATTTAAAACATAAAAATACATTGTCATGTATATAAAACATTTTTATCATTTTTATTTGATTATAAATCAAATTTTCAGTCGTGTGAAAATTATGTAAATGTATTTATGGATTCTCGCGTGAATACAATTGTCGTGTGTGACAAAAGTTCGGACTACTGTGTGGGAGTTTGAGCGAATTGCGAGCAGTAGTGATGTGTAGAATAACGGGCGCGGTGCAAACGAGCTTGATTTTCTTGCCCACTGCATGTCTCTTTCTCTATTGATGTATGTGTATATATAGGATCGATAGTTTGGGGCCGTTTCGCAATTTCTGTTCGAGTATAACCGCCAATGCAAATTTAATCTCCACGCGGTGGTTTCTGCATAGACTTGCGAGCTTTCTCAACTTTGTGACTGACTATATCCCGTTTCCTCATCATCCATATGCACTCATATATATATATGTATTATATATGTATATACATTTATTCAATAGTCATATATATCTGCCTTTGTAGTCAAGTTTGGTAGTTATCGAGTCAGGGAATTGTATCTCGTCTCTATATAATATATTATCGTTGATAGTTCAGCATACAGTAATGATATCAGTGAAAATTAATGTATATTCAAATTTGAAAGAATATTTCTTTACATAGAAGCAGAATTTATTTTAACTTTGATACACCTGTGAATTCAAATCATTAAAGAAATGAAACAATGAAGGGATGTATAGAAGAAAGAAGAAGTTTATGATATGAAATATTGTTAATTCGAAGAAAATGTTACAGTTGAAAATATAATTGTTAAATATATTTTTTGAATAGATTTGAATTTACTTTTAGTAATGAAATATTCGATGTATATAATATGCATAAAATATAAATGTAAATTTCAAATTTAATTATTTATAAAAATTTATGTTAAAAATGAATCGGATGAACTCCAATTTTTACATTGAATATTCATTGCAATATTTTTCCTGTTTTTCACATCAAATAATGCACAGTGTGATCGTACAAGTCAGTCATAAATTTGTAATGCTTTTATTAATATTAAAATGCATCGGAGTACTTGGTTGAGACTAAATTTCATACAATATTTTTGTGTATAAAAATTCTTTTAAGTTATTTTTTCTCTTGCTTTATTATACGTGAAAAAAGCTTGTGGTATTGTTACTTCAAGTAGTTTTATAGTTTCATATGTGAGTAAAGTCGTCATGAAATTATGAAAAAAAAAGAATATCAACAGCTAGTTAAATTTTCGATTTGGTTTTTGGTTAATTTAAGTCAATTTATTTGTCTCCTAAAATTGCACATTACATTTATTATTCTCCCCATTCAACTATATATGATTATAATCTCCCCTTCAAACTGAATAAAATACAAAATAAAATCAATTTTTCAGATACTACGTACAAAATTTTACTTTGATGTGATTGGACATGTTTGGTCAAATCTGCTTCATCTACTTTTCTACTTTACCACCTTTTGCACTATACAATAATAGATATAGTTTGGTAGTTGCAAACCACCAAGGGAATCGAAGAGAATGGTGAGCATCAGCTAAGCGTACATAAAAGTCGGCAGGGATTTACTCCCGGAAATAGTGTGGAATCATCGCAGAAACAGAGGGCGGAATGTGTTGCACAGTAGAGAAAAACAGTTGTGGCAAATGTTCGTATATGTGTTCTCATTCATACACATTGAATACAATACATTGACAATGTGATGAGGGCGAGAGGGATCGTCGAAATACATTCAATGAGAGAATTCGCTCACGAGAAAAAGCGTAAGAACTATATAAAAGGGATTATGCCACATGGACATAAGAACGTGCTCAAACACGCACAACTATTTTACGTCGCAATAAATATACAAATGTTGAGGTTAAGATGAAATATATATTTCACTATACCAAGGCCTTTTTTTTTATTTGAACGTACAAATTTATTTTATGGTTCATAGAAGTTATAAAAAATATCTGTTCACTATTTTATCTTTTTTTTTTATATAAAATAATCCAATCATTTATAAGTGAAATTTTCTTTTTTTTCAATCTTTGGTTCTTGTTTTTAGTTTTGCTGTGTACACTATTTATATTTACTTTTTGTTGACTTGGAATTGCCATTATATTGTTGATACATCCAGAGCCGTCAACAGCAGCAAGGGACATTACTGGTGGCGCACTGGCCATCGGGTTTGTTGTGTGGGTGGATATATATAAGCCGGAATTGGAAATCTGTGCGATGGAGCACTGTGTAGTAGAATACACTTTCTTTCAGGATAGCTTTACCAAAAAATATCCCTCAGGAAAACTAAAAAAATATAGTAACATAAAAATAAATGCGGTGTAGTATAAGAAAATATTTTGACAAGGATATTTGTTTGTCTATTTTTTCTATTTTTTATTCCTTTTTCGATACAGGTTGAGAGAAAATTTTAATAGAATTATTTTGAATTCTAGGGATGAATATATGATCGAAATGCGGTAATTGAATGTTTTGTTTATTTTTCAAATAATCATTTTCAAATATTTATTTACATTGAGCCAATTTTATGATTGGGAATTCACAAGCAACAAGTTTCTGATTCGCTGGAAGAATTACCATTTAAAACTAAAAATATTCCATCGATATTGACCGCAATGTAAATATTGGCGACTTATCAAATTCTATAGTTCAATATATTCTCTGGTCAAAACTTTCCTATCACAACATGAATTGCTTTAATTTTCCAAACAATTAAAGAATGTTTTGTAATGTTCTCTATAGATCTACAGAATAATGAAAAAACTCCAGATTATTAATTTTCATTATCATGAATAAACAAAAAGATCTCGTCCATCAATCCTACAAAGTTCGGCCACAAAATTCCCCGAAAATAGAAATAAAACCAGTAAATTTAATATCTCCCATAAAGGAAGACAATAATAAAACACCACACATCAATGAAATAAAACTCAAATAAACATGAAACGCAATCTATTCCAACGGAACCAACACAAAAGTAACGACCCAAACCCAATAAACATTTCCAAACAAATAACCTAATCAAAATACTCAAAAAAACCAAACACCACAATAAACCACATCCTTTACACATAAACCAAATCACTAAAAAGCAAATGTCAAAAGCTCCATCACTACCATTTCAACCACGAAAAAAAAAAGTCAACAAGTACATAAATATTCCTAGAATATTATTGAAGCTACACAGAATAAACGAAGCGAATGAAAACTGCAAACTGAATTCTCGAGATAAGTTCCTGAAATAAAAACGACAAAACAAAATACAACGAAACAATAAAAAGTAAATCAAAGAAAAAAACAAAAGAGAAATAAAAGACACCACTCTATCAAACAAATGCGAAGAAATTTTTTACTGTCGCTCTCTATCAATCAGGTTTAATACACAAAAAAAAATCGAATCCACACACACACACACACACACACACACATTCTCTCTGCTTGTATATGTTTATATCGCACAGGATGACACCAGCACGATCACTCCAACAACTTTCTGCGCATACACTTTGTCTCTACGTATAGAAGAACCTGCTCTTTTGTTCAATGGTGTGCTGTGCTTTCGTCAGTGTCGGATTTTATTCACTTTTACCCTGTGGGCACAGCTTCAAGACCGGGTGCAATGTTGCAATCTATATATATATATATACATGAACACATATATATGTATAACTATATACATATATATGTATCTTATATATAAGGGTTGACGTAGTGGTGTCGCGCGGGCCCGTCGGGGAAAAACACGGCAGAGAAGAGAGATGAGAACAACACGCGAGGGTGGTATATATAAATCAGTATATACATATATATGTATACACACAGTGGGGAAGATAGTTTGTGAAACCGCCCGCGGTATACTCTGACGACACCGAAGAATGGGTGAGATATTGTAGTAGGGGGCGAGAAAAGAATGAGGGGAAATATATAGGAGAAAGCGAGTGGCATCAAACAATAAAGTGAGAGCAAGAGAGTGAAGTGAAACGACAAGGGATGGTAGTGCACCAGCTGACGAGAGTCACCCTTATTCCTCGTCGCTTCGCCTTCTATCACAGTCAGTCGATACACGTTAAGACGGCAAGCGGACACGTTTTTTTCTATTTATTTTATTTCACTAGTAAATTCTAACAGACTTTTTTCTTCTTTGTTGTATTTCGCGCGCGCTTTTTCAACCCTGCATCACTTACTGATAATATATAGAATTCTATTTGAATTGCTGCACGAGATGCACTTGATGCGATCATGCATATTCTTGAGTTAACATTTACCCATCTCATAAATATTTTCTGCGTTTTTTTGTTGAAATTCTTGTGACGTTTTTCTTTTTTTTTTTCTGTTATTCACTTGACCCGTTCACCTACCTACGGTACACACATGCACACACACACGTTTATATATATGTGTAGATGAATATGTATATGTATGGATGTATGAGGAGAAAGAGGAGGTAGAGAAACGAGGCGGAAGTTTCATCTGGCAAAAACCACGAACAGAGGCTACGTGATTGTGGGCGTTATTTGTTATATCTACATACTTCATACATAGAAATTTCCAGAGCATTGAGGTGAGTACCCAAATGAGATTTGACATCAAATAGAATATCGCGAGAGTTTTTATTATTGTTGAATGGAAAAAAAATAGCGAATTTATGTGTTGTGAAAATTTTTTATTTATGAAATAATTGAAACTTGTGCGGAAAGGAGATAATGAGAATATAAGTTTTTTTTTTACAAATAAATATGAGAGATATTTGGAGAATTGGATTTTTATGAAAATATTTGACAAATTATTAGAATTAATGGAAAGCTTTAGAGAGCTTTTTGTGTACATCACTGTTGGTAATTAATTATTATTGTACTATTAAGAATTTAATGATAAATATTGCAGAATTTATTGTAAAGTATGATAATAATTGTTAAATTTGTTATAGGATTTGGGAAAAATTTATTTTTTCACTTTTGAATGTTGTTAATATTGAATTTACAGGAACAAAAATTTGTTAAATATAAAATGAGATTATTAATATTCAGTAGATTAATTCAAACTTGTAATGTATCGTTTTATTGAATTAATAATAATTGTAATTATGAAATACTGTATAATAATTATACATTTTACTGGTTGGTGTTAAATTATTTATTTTAACCATACTGAATCAATAATTTTACAGAAAATCGTTATGCTAAACGATAATGATAATAATGTGAATGTAAAATACACAAAATGAATTTGATATCATGAAAATTGTGAATTCAAATTCGATATGTAAAATTTGTGTATTGACGACAAGGATAAAAATTTATATTTTTGTTAAAATTCACAAAATTTTATCAACTATTAATGACTACAAAAAAACTAGAAGCAAAAAATATATTTTTCTCTATATTTAACAAATATTTCCTTCAGAAAATAATAATGTGGCAGAAATTCCAGAAAACTGTAGTTCAAGAAATCCAACAAATATTCCAATATAAATACAGAGTAAAAAAAGCTCAAGAATTTCGTAATATAAATCCTCGAAAAATCCGCCACAATCTGCATTCTATTAGTAAAGTAAAATATATAAAAAGTCTTGGAATTTTTCTCATGTTTCTTTGTTTAGAAATATTTCTATCAAATGTTTATTCCCAAAATTCATAAATGATCGTTCAATATTTCCTAATAATCATTCACCCTACAATTAAATTGTTTTCCAAGCTGTATAAATATAAACATAATTACCAAACACAATAAATTTATTCATAAGTCAATTCTTTTTCTGTTTATAATGAACTATAATAATTGTTTGAAGAAAATCCCTTTGCGTGATCTTTAATCGCTGGTATATTTTACTATCTACAAGTGATTTAGTCTAACTGTATACTCAATTACCTAATTACCATGAATATAAAAAATTTATATATGTTTGTATGTGTATAGAAAATATACAGAGAGATTTGTGCGTGAATTGACGGACTTTTGTTGGAGAACTTAATTATGTCGAGATTAAAGTTTTATCAGTGCTATAGCAGTTAGGTCTGTACACGCAGGAGTAATTCTAAATAAATTAGATAAAGATTGAGTGAACGTGGTCTTAAAGCAGCGCACGGAAGGATAACAAATATTTTAATCCAACTGGAATGTATAAAAGGGAAAAGTGAGTTTAAATAAGAATGAAGAAGAGCGAAAATGAGAGAGTATAAGTGAAAACCTCTGGGTTAAATTTAATTGTATTTACTAATATAATCTGAGATAGGTCAAAGTAAATTTAGTAAAACATGAATATTAAATTAAATTAGTTTCATAATTGTTACATCCTTTCCACAATTGTGATATCATTTTTTAAAAAATTTCATTCAACAATATAAAAATAACTCCTGGGAATTTTTTTTTCCATGTACTGAGATAAACACAGAGTTTTTTATCTGTAAGTTTTATCATTTCTCGTTATCGAGTTTCAGTTTATAAGAGAAATTCTTTTTTTTTTTTTTTTTTTTTCGTCTTTTTCAGGCAGCAGACAAGAATATTTCTTGATGTACTATCAGGATCGGAAGGAAGGGGGAATGAGAAAAAACATGATAGATAAATAAATAAAGAGAGAAAGAAATGGAATAAACTTGGAAAAGTGATATGTGTAAAGCGAAGGGTAAATTCCCGATTGTGTTTGTGAATGTGGCGATATTACCCTCAGGTATCAAGACGATGCAGAAGTGATGAGCTAAAGAGGTGGAAGAACTTTGTGTGAGTTAAAAAAAAAAGAGAAAGTGGTGATATAGAACTTTTCATCAGAAACAATTTGTTTTTGGTTTTTTTTTTATTTTAGTTTATGATTGTTTGTTTGTTGGTTGTTGAATTGTTTGGTATTTGGTGATTGAACGAAGAGATGCAGGTGAATGAATGGAAATGGAGGCGACGTGGACACCGATTTCACGACGTAGTAGCAGTATTTATAAATTCCATCATCATCGACGTGCCTCAGCGGTATCAGCAAAACCCGATCCATTCATCGTGAGTATATACACGTCATGGGGATACATTTAATCAAATATTTATCATTCACTCTGAGTGGGTTTGGAGTTATGTAATTGGGGAGGGTGGAAAACGACTGGGGGAAAAATATTGCTGGGTGAATGTAACTGGGAAATATAAAATGCTGAAATTTAATCAATCAAATTCTAACTGATGAAATTTCAATTTAAATTGCACGAAAAAGAGAAATTGTTGTGGGTTTTTTTCATTTTTTTTTCCGTTTTTTGAAATTGATGGAGAACATTTCAATTTGTGACAATGCAAAATTTTCTTATGCTTATAAATAATTTTGGTAAAATGAATTACAGGTGAAAGATATTATTGTTGATGCTTCAAATATCAATTTTAGTTTGATTGAAGAAATATGGGGAAATCTTTTTTTTTCCATCGATATTGAGTAAGTTTTTTCATATTTCGAATTATATATTTCGATTTCAAAAGGTAGAAATGAGATAAGTTGAGCAAATCTAATTAATTATCAATAGTAAATTTTTTAAGAGATAAAATGTTGGCTCTGTAGGTAATTCTGTTCTTAATTGCAAAAACATTTTATACACTTGATTTTTTCTATCCTCCGCTAATTTGCCTCGAACGCCATGGTGTTAATAGTTATCCACCATACTGTCCCTACAGCACATAAATTCTAACGAACAGGAGAAAAAACAAACAACAAATGAAAAAGAAACCCACATAATGCATTAAGCAAATTCACCGCAAAAATGCGGGTGGTAAAATATTTCTAGGTACTTCATCAATTATACATCTCACACAAGCATAATTGAAGAAGAATAGTTTCATTCTAAATAAAAATAAAAATTATAACCAACAAGTTCATAAGTAATTCCAGCGTTGTTGTTTCATTTATGTTGTTTTGTTTCGATTACATTTGATCTTACTTTCGTTGACAATATTTTCACAAATGCCCACTAACATAACCTATTTTATGTTTCATATAATGAGGAATAATTTTCCTTTATTTGACGATCAATTTAGATAATTCACAGAAGTAACCTAAGTAGTACAATGACGAATCGAATGTGAATAGAAAAAAAAAAGATAAAGTATAGACATGCGGGTTTCCAAAAAAAGTTGAGCTTCAATTCCCTCGCTATCAAGTTATATATACGCAATAAAGTTCTCAACGATGAGATCAATCACGTGAAGGAGCCATGGATAAGTGAGCATCAGTTGCAGAGAGGGAGATTTTGTCGTTGGCGTATGAGAGTGTAGATTGTGAGAGGGTGGATGAGAAAGCGAAGCAAGAACAAAGCAAAAAAAAAATGTGGCAACGTAGAGGGGAAAAGCAAAATGAAATGATAGAGAGTTTAAGAGGGATGAAAACTTTGTTTCACTCCATAAGCTCTCAAATATCTCTCACTCTTTATTTCTCCAGCTTTTTATTTTTTTTTTCAATTTTTTTAATTAAAAGTAACGTATTTTTATCTCATTCCACGCTCAATTAAATAGAATTATAATGTGAAGCTTTGAATAATGGATAATTTTTATGATTTGCTTTTCTTTCTTTTGTGAATAAAAAAAAAATGAAAAAAAATGAGCTACAACTCGCTCCATTTTTGCATATTTTCATCAGTATTTTAATATATTTCGCAGTGAATTTGAATAAAAAGGAAATTAATATTTTTGTTATTATTGCATTGAGATTCAGATCAAATAAAATATTTCTGATGGTTGATATGATTTCAATGTTCTGTGAACATTTATAAAGAAGAATTTCAATTACTGTGATGAAAAAGGGCGTCATAATATTCTGAATAAAGATTATTAAAAAATAACAGAGCACACGTTGGAGAGAATGCATTTGATTAAAATTGCAGCATTAAAGCAAATCTTTTTTATCAATAATAACGAATTTTCGTTTAAATTTATCAACTTCTTAAATAGCAATATAAACTACTTCAAAAAAAAAAATTTCAACCGGTCAAAATTTATTCAAAAAAATTATTTCAAAAAAAGATCCCACCCCAAAAAAAACCAAAAAAAATTGCTACACCTACAAAACACCAACAGTTTGCTAATTCAATATTCTCATAACAAATAACAAATATTGCATCACCCAATCATCCACCCCCATTCCAACACCTCTTATCCACCAGTCCATAACATAAAAAAACCCAAAAAAATGAAAAACAAATCAACAAACAAAAATAAATACATGAATATCAAAACAACTGTCCAAACAAAATAAAACTAAAATAAAAAAAGGTGAATGATAGAAGAATGAAATTGAAAAAAGGACTCTTGAGACACATCCGCACTGTTGATTTTACTTTGCAAGAATCTTTTTCATATCTTTTTTCCTCCTCGAATTCCATTTTCTATAACTCTTCACAACTATTTTTCTGTCGTATACCAATTGAATAAGTCGAATGAACACAGTACAATAATAAAATAGAAAAAAAAAATCATCCACAGTCGTGCAGTTGAAATTTTCAACATTGAACACATTTTTTTTTACTTTATTGACTATCGTATACATACATACATATATACATTTCTAACGGTCAGAAAATGTTGGGGTGTGTGTTGCTATGTACTCCAGTAGTTCATGCAAGAGGATACAGTCATCCGTATGTAACATGCACAACAGGTCAGGGACGAGTACATAGAGTATATACAAAGTGTGGTCCGCGCACGTGGTTGCATATAGCAGCATATAGCAGCATATGTTGAATTTACACTACACATATAAACATACTATATAGATATGTATATATATAGATATATAGAGAAGTAAGCTATTGCTCATCGAACACACATGCCATCAGCAGACAACTCTGTGGCTTGATTGTACCTGCCAGGCGTGCACATCAACTTCTCATATATATAAATAGAATAAATTGAACAATATGAAACGGATGGGGAAAAAAAAGTTACTAATTGTACAATTGATTTGTTTGTTGAGAATATTAATTTAATATTTATTATACGTCATTCACTTTTAAGAGATATGAGGAAATATTTATTGATAGTTGATGCTGCAAATTATCATTGGTGAATTTGGAATGAAAATTAGTGCTTGATTATGATTTAGAATGAATTTGGGAGTCCTTCTTGATGCTATAGGGAGAGTTATTGGATTTTATATGGTTGGTAGATTGCTGTGGGTCATTTTTTTGGGGAATTAAATGTCTGATAATTATTGCTTGATTGGTGGATTAATTGGTCAATGTATTTGATTATCAATTTGTTGGAGATTGCGAGGGAATTGGGATTGATGGTTGTAATTAATGGGATGTGATATATATGGGAATGGGAATTAGATTGATAATTTTTCTTTATCACTGATTGTAAATGACGTTTTATGAGTTTGACAACTGTGACAGAGCAACATAGGAAGAGGAATGTTTGTAATTGTTTTGGATAGGTGAAAAGGTTCTTTTAGTCATTTTTAGGGTTATGTTGCACTGGTGGGACGTTTGTTTGAGAGTTGATTTGATTGGTTGTTGTTGAGAGGTTAATTTTTGTTGGATTATGATTTCAAGATGATGAAATGTTCTGAGGATGAAGAAAAAAAAGATAATTTTAGATATGAATTTCATTTGAATTCTGAATAAATTTTCTTGGTTATGTGTTATGATTGAAACATTGATGAATACAAGTTTTTGATCTCTTCGATTTTACAATTAAAATGAAAATTATAAAATTAAATTTACAAACTTTTAACTGGATAAAAGTGAAGTTGTTGTAGAATATAAATTCCACAAGTTTGATATTATAAATTGTTGCTTTTTTATTTTCATTGCGAATCTAATATCCATCGATCTTTCGTGCTCCAGATTTGATTCTGTACAATGCGATAAAATAAAAGAGATAGTTGAGATTTTTATTTAATTGATTAATTAATTGAATTTATTGCCAAGTCAATACTGTATTTATATTAACTGCGTATATTTTTTTTTAATATGAATAGCGTGAATAAAAAAGGCAAGGAAAATCTGTATTTTATATTATATATTTTAACTGCAATTTTAGTTCACCACTCACTTTTTTTCCATTGAGTGTACAGCTTTTTCCCACGAGAACAAACATAAATAACTATTTTCATTGTCAGAAATAGAAAAATAAAAAATACACTCATTCATTTTATAATTAATATTCTAAAATTTTGGATATGTAATAAATAATTTCCATTTCAGTTTTAGTATTTCTACAATTTCAATGACAAAACCAAACAAAATTCAACTCAATTATTATTTTTTTCCTCAACATCAACGAATTAATGTCGCTAAATCCCTCAACAGAATTCACAAACACCTCAATGCACAGCGAAAAAAAAAAAATAAATGAAATTTAAATTACATTACACAATCAAATGAAGAAAAAGACATTAAAAACGTAAATGAATAACAAATTTCATTACCTAAAATTCCAGTTAACTCTACATCTTCTATCATATTAAAAGCATCATATTTATTTCAAGTAATTGAACATATACATCCACAGAGAGAAATGATATTAGCACATATGTGAGCATCAAGTTAACGCGACCGAGAATAATCCAGCATTCATATGTTGGAATATGTGGAGAGTGCAGCCACGTTTAAGCACGCCAATTAATCAACGTGACGGTGCACACACTGTGGCTTTTTCACAACTACCACTAAAGTTACCACATCTACCACATAAATATAACCTTGCTCAACCAAACACACATAAAAATTACAAAAAAAAAAAAACATATATGCAACAACAAAATGAAAGAAAAACACAAAAAAGACAATGTAAAATTCCTCAATTTTTTTATGTATGACAGAAAAAAAAATATATCTAACACGATGAAATTTAATTCTTTCTCCAAAGATATAGAGACGATAAAAATTTTTTAAAGGGCAATACCGCAATATATTTATAGGTGCTCCATTCCCTCGGGTGTTTTATATGTCATTGTATATGTGTGTGATGTATAGAGAATTGATTTTCATTCATTTATCTATATTTATACAGAGTAAAAAAATTCTCCTAGGGCGTATAAAACCTTGCGGCAATAGTTGCCGATATCTTTCGCAAGTGATATGACTCGAATTTTATGTGCATGCTTGTATGTACGCCAAGTCTTTTGTGATTTTTGATATGAGAATTATGGAGACTTTAGGCTCTTCTTATGATGTGTGTAGATAAAATGTGAGTCGTAACAAAAGGGAAATATTATTTGAATTCTTTTGTGTAAGTTGTAAGTATGTGAATAAATTTTTGTGTTAGAATGAATAATATCAAATTTGAAATTGATAATTTCATTTTTATGTTGCAAATTGTATGGGTGAAAAAGGCTACGAAAAATTGGATTGTCTCACAAGGGGAAAAAAAATGTTATGACAAATAACTTTCATGAATAATTTATAGCTGCCAGATGATGATAATAAATGTCGTCGATAAAAGAAAAGACATATTTTAATTTATGAAGTGATCTTTATTTCTGTAAATTAACTTGACTATACTAAAGGATGTCACCCTCGTTGCTTTGATCGATTATTAAATTTTTGTATAATCGCTGAATTATCTTATTGGAGTTGTTCAAGTAATGAACAAAAAAATTGATATGTAAAATAATTTTTTGATAATAATTCTTGACAAAATTATTGGTCAGATCATTAATGAAAAAATTAGTTTTTATACACGTGAGTAGGAATATTAAAAATATTGTTCTGTTTTAATTTTCATATTTTATTACCATTAAATTAAAATTTTATGATGCAGGTCGATTAATATTCGGAATGAAATTATAGAAAATAAATAATAATAATTCGTGAGTCATAAAATATCTCAAATTGGCAACATTAATTTTTTTAACACTTGATAATCTTGATTGTTTATTGATAAACTAGTCTGATAATGTGATAATTAATAATACATACCTGAATAATTGTTCTCTTCTTTTATAAACATTTTTTCTCATTCGAATCACTTAAGCAACTACTAATTTATTATTATTATCCACCATCTATTTTATGATTTAATATTTAATTCTGAATTAAATTTCACTCCTGAATTTATCACTCCTCTAGTAAACTTTCAATATAACATAAAATCTCACATTACAAAAACAAAAATAAATTCAAAAACTGCTTCAATAATTCATCATTTTAAATTAATAAATTTAATCATAACAAAAAACTAAATCCGAGTGTACATTTAAATTAAAAAAAATACATCCAAAACTTAATAATATTATTCTTTAAAGAAAAAACAAACACGTTCATACTTGTTTAAAATTAAATTACATCTATGTTAATATTTTATGTCTCGATTATAAAACGAAGGATATAAAATTTTTTTCATACCTGAAATGTAATAAAATACATATGGGTGATATTTTCACCTCCATTTCAAAATATATATTTTTTTCATGGTATATACATATGAATATACGTATATACATGCATACTACATAAGAAACATTAACTGTATTTTTTTTATGATACCTGGCGGTGGTAATATCGATTTTTCTATGCATTCAAAGTGACAATATAAAGAAAGTGAGGGAAAAGAAAAAAAAGTGCGCAGTACAATTTTTGCCTGAGGCCAAGCAACGATTGATAAGCGACGCTTCAAATGTGAGTAAGTGTGTGTACGTATATATATATATATATATATATATTTATATGAGAGGAAGGGTGATAAAATGTATATACGAACTAGAAGGTGGATATAGAGAAGTGAAGAATGAAAGCTCTCCTGACCTTTCTTACTTTTTTTCTGTTCTCAACATCATTTTCTTTGAATCAATTGCTTTCACATTATCGTCACCATCATCTTTCTTCTTTTACCAATTCGAAGACAAAAGTACCACCATTATTTTTTATAGAATATACGAAAAAGAAAAAAAAAATAATGGAACCCGTATATAAATGTATTGTATGATAAAATGAATTCTTTATATATAGAATTGTAGAATAAAACATTTTCTTTATTCTTTGGAAATGATTTTCCCATTATTTTCGATGAAGAAAAAAGGTTCTTCTTTCTCTCCCTCTTTGTAATTACTTCTATTTTCTTGTAATTCCTTTAGAATTTATAGATTTGAGGATTTTTTTAAGTTTAGAAAGTTGAGTTTATATTCGAAAACAGATAAGTCGATAAACACCTTTTTCTCGAGTTTACTTTTCACACTGGCGTATACAATTTTCTCCGAACCAGTAAGCCAATCACGCTCAAACAAAATCCATGGGATTTATAAATAAATCCTCTCTAGTCTGAACTAAAATTAAATTTTTTGATAAAAGATAACACATAAAATAATTATCAAAAAATTGGGACAGTATTTCTGTTAAATCGTCACTTACTCGTAAATTTTCATATTTGAATAATTTTGTTTCTTCCCAAAGAAACAACTTTGCTCATTTAAATAATATCCCTTCTTCTACCCTGGATAACAGGGGATAAAATCATTGTTTTCATCCAGAGTACGAGCTCTGAACTTCATCCGGATGTGGAAAGCGCCTCAGTAAACAGCATCAACTTGTCTCATGAAATACTACAAATAAAATGTCAGAATATAATAAAAAGTGAGAAAAAAAAATTCTCAAATAAAAAAGAATTCATAGTAAGTAAAAATGTTTGTCCATTAATCAAAAGTACATTTCCGTTATGATGTCAAAAATACTTTTTCATTACTGACATGATAAAAAGTGAGAGAAAATAAAGAAAAAAAAAGGTTTATTTGTCACAGATATGTTGATTGATTTTAGTGTCATGTCATCGTCACACTTTTCTTTGTATTCTCTATACGATTGATCGTTAATCAATGTCTCTCCAATAGGGTCTATTCTCTATTCTGTTCAACATTGTACATTGGTGCTTGGATAACCAACCAAAGCACGTCCATGTAAATATATATATATATATATATATATATGTGGAAGGAGCACGAGCGTGTTCAAGCACGATAGAACCTGTGTGATGGATCGGGTCAACTCTTCAGATTTCATCTCTATTCTATATGTTATTTTTTTCATAACTGCACTTTCATCTTGTTCTATAGAATATCGTTATCCCATATCCATGAAAGTTAACAAAAGTTGTGTTGACTTTCATGAATTTATTATTTGTTATTCAATATTTTGATAAAATGTTTTTATATATGTACATAATCAATGATATAATCATTATTAAATAATTCATTGAAAAAATTGACAGCCCAGAGTGATAAACAAAAATATTAAACGAAGGGTAGAAATCGAATTACAATAAAAATATAAAAATTGATTGTTGTTTTCATAATTCTTCTGCTTTTCGTACAATTCTAAATGGACAAATATTTATATATAAAAAAAGTTTCTTATGAAATATTAAAATATAAAAATTCAGTTTAAACATCAACTTGTCAATTCAACCTACATTAATACAATAAAAATTGCAATTTATCAATAATAAACTATACAAATAAATAATTCAGTTTGAATTACTATCTCACTGTAATTTTTTTAAATTAAAATATAAAAAAATCAAAACATATATTTTATAATACCAGTCACGTATAATAAATAATTCCCCCCAATTCAACTATTTCAAATTCATTTCTCTACTTTCAGATTAAATCATCACATCATCCTAATAAAAAATTAAATTAACATAACAATCATAATTTGTCCTAATAATATTTCTACCATTTTCCAATATCTTTCAATCTCATTTTTTTTTTCCAATCAACATTTTTTTTTCTTCATCTACTTTTCAAATCCATCTCGAATATAATTTTACCCCCACAATATTTACAATTTTTTTATCCCAATCACCAAATACATCCTGCATTATATCACACCGAACAAGTGGGTGGATTTTCATCGTCAGTATGATAAGTGATCCGTTGCTCAATGAGCATAAATACCACTGCGTTTGCTAAATATATCTCTACACACACACACACACACACATATATATATATATATATATCATCCCATAGATGACGCTCATTCTCATTCGAATATCATTGGAATGCACAAGAGTGGAATGTAGTTCGAAATCGATTCCGCTCTTCAACGTGTACGAGTCGGCACTTGATTGAACCGCATTCTTCCCGACATCTTTTTCCTTTTTATTTCATTTTTTTTTTTCTAGTAGTTCGACATCAGTGGATAGATATATATTACTACTATCGGGATGAAAGCAGAGACGCATTTTACCTCACCCATCCAAATTGGCACCGGCATGTACACCCCGTTGTCGACGAACATTTCATTTGGGTCTTCGTTTTTACAGATACATTTATTTTTACGTAATGAAATGAAGAATAAAATAAATGAAAAAAAAAAAAAGGGAAAGAGAGGGAAATATGTGTAACATTCATGCAGACAGATACGTATGTGTTTTCATAGAATGCTATGGCGTCTGGCGACCCAAACAATAAATTATACAATGAAACTTGACATAAGGTCGTGCGATAGGAATATTTTTTTTATTTGTCTCACTGGAGTTTATTGAATGTGCGTTTAGTCAGAAGAGTGTAATAAAAAAAATGTTTTCCTTTCATCTTTTTCGACTTTACTTCATGCATATGGTAGTGAAAATTATTAAAAGTGAATTGATGTAGTGGAAGTGGAAAAAAAAAATTATAACGAATTTTTTATGCCTTGTTGGATTTATTGTACTTTTGTATATTTATGTCGATATTTTTTATGTATTTTTTCATTTATTTATTTATTTATTTATTTGTTTGTTTATTTATTTATTGCGATTTAGCCTGAATGCACACGATTCGATGGGAGTCTCGCAGCGATGCGTAATTACTCTCGAATGTTACGGTAATAGTTTGTGAGTTAATTGAATGCCAACGAAAACTACAACGTTTTTCCACATCGTTCGCCCTTCATTTAACCCATGTTTTCCTTACACGTTTTCTACATGTATGTATGTATATATTTATTGTTCGATAAATCACTTGTAGAACGATACTCGCTCGACTGACACTCGACGGTGTATTTTTTCTTTTTTATTTTATATAAAAACCAGTAGGAAGGAAAAATATATTCAATTTAATGAAATGAGAGTAAGTTAATTTTTTTATTTTATTTATATTTTTTGTTTTTGTTTTATTTAGTTGCAGTTGTTTATGTCACGGGAGAAATAATTGAGAATTTATTTTGATTTGTGAGGTTTTTTGTAAATATTAGTTTGAGATTGGGAAAATTTTAGGTTAGTTTATCGATATTTGAAGGGTTACAATTAAATTAAAAAAAGGTACTTTCGAAGGTTGATATATTACAAAGACACTTTTGAATCTTGTGGTATTTTTCATTATTATAACAGAGGGTTGGTAATCAATTTTGATTTTTTTTTTTTGATATATTCTTTGTGCACGAATATTTATTGAAACAAAAATTGGTAAATAGTTTATCGTTCATTGTCGTTAGGAAAATTGAATTAAAAGTGTTTTATTGAACATCGATTTATAGAGAAAATTGGCCCTTTTATGACCTTCACATAATTCAATTGTTCAAAACAAAAAACAATATGAATTTTCCATAAAATATTTTCTAAACAAATCTATGGGAAAAAACAAAAAAAAAATTGTAAAAGTTCTCATAATTTTTTCCCTTCTAATTAATATTATTCTCCTTGAAAAAAATTTTTTTTGATTAGTTATCTCTCATCTTTGTACGAAAAATTAAACTGAGAATGTACCGTTGTAACGAGATAAAAAAAAACAACATATGCAAATTTATGATGAAAAGTGTTTGATAATATTCTTGTAAAAAAAAAAAGGAATAAAAATTTAATATTCAAAAACAAAAAGTTTCGTTCGCTCATTTATATGATAGAAATTGATCTGAATTTCATAAATTCTGAGAATATCATTAATAAATTAATTCCAGGATTTATTCTTCAAACACACTCATACTAAATTGAATCAACCAGGACAATAATTAAGAAATTTTTTTTTTTTTCTACAAAACCATCAGTGCATTATTAATTATGAATATTAAAATAATTTTTTTCCCTCCAATATTTTATTTCTACATTTTTTTTTCCCTTTCTTTATCTTTTTCTTTCATGAAATACATTAACTGTACCACGTAATAAAAACGACATTAATTAGACATAATTCATGCAAAAAGATATAAAATTTAATTACACATTTTAATAGCATAGCAAATATATCTAATAATAGTATAATATTGTAGATGAGACAGCTGTAAATTTTATATGAAAAGTGAGAGTAATATTCCATCAGTGAAATAATTTCTTGGGACAATAGTAATTATTCACAAGCCAACGACAGTGAATCGATCCAATTTCTCGTTTTGTCTGTATAGCAATGAGCGTACTTTTGCTAGAGTCAAACAAGAGAGATGGATAGACCAGCATTGAAAGTTGGATAAAGAGAATAGAAATAGAAAAGAGAAAACTGGGCCTAGTTGGAACAATGGAAGCCCCATAATAGTTACCCAAAAATCAAGTAATTCACCGAAAAATATACAATGGAAATCTTTTACATATCTATATAAAAATAAGAGAAATAAAAAGAAAGCAAAAAAAAATAGAGGACTTTTGCGCTCGAGAAAACATTTATTCATTCAACGAACGGTGTGGCAGCGACTGCTGCTGCTGTGTGAAATTCCAATGAGATAAATTAGGGCGCTCGGTTACGAAAATAAATGGCGAAGGCACATTTATACTGACGCATGAATGTCCTCGTCTCTGTCCCGAAAAAACCCTCACTCAAAAAAAGAAAAAAAAAAGAAAATGAAGGATAAAAAATTAAATGAAAGAATAAAAAATAAAAAGGCTTGTCTGTGATTCCAATCATCATAATAAGAAATTTCATACTCAGGGAAAAAGAAAAAAAGTGGAGCAAAATAAAATTGAATAATTTTAATACGAATAATAAATTTAATAGCCATTCAAAATTATATTGCAATTAATGTTTGTGTTGATGTAAAGTGGATTAACAATTAATTTTAATTGTAATTGTATGAAAAATAATATGGATGACTTTATTGATTTCGAACGTAATTTATAAACTTTAATTTAATGTAGTTATTTGAAATAATATTTTATTTCCATTAATGACCTTCAAGAGAATAAAATTAATAATGAATAAATGGAAATTTAACACCACAGGATTTACTTTCATAGCTTCGTTGACGTGTGTGTTTTATTATTCGTTTGTATAAACTAAATGTAATTAATCTACCGTTGAATTTTGATGAAAGCGCAGCTGTTTTTTTTTTTAATATTATTAATTCACATTAACTGACGTTTTGAAAAAGAAAAAAAAATACGCGATACAACCAGTTATATAAAGACAAGTATAAACATGAAAGATATTCGACAAGGTTAATTTCATATTTTAATATGAACTCAATGTTAAAATAATTAAAAATTTATTTTTAGAACTAATTTTAACCTAAAAAATGCCACACCAATTAGAAATTTTCTTTCTTTGTTCTACTTCTAACAATTTGTATCCTAAAATTCATTTTATATCTCACATTATTCATTTGTTATCTAACTCTCAACAATTTTATTCCTTTCAAAAATTAATTCGTAAAATTTCTCATTCAATTTGATCATTCTGCTAAATTCTATCAAATAAAAAAATTCCACGAACAATAAAAAGAAGTTTTCAAGTAGTTTCAAGTGTGCAACACATAAACAACAATTTGTCATTCTCATTGCAGTCTTTTCAAATTTCCTTACAATGATAAATAAAACAAAAATAAAAACAAATAAAACTAAAAAACAAAAAACTGCTTATACAACTTAGCAAATAAGCTCTGAATATAGAATATATGCTCACACCGTTGGCCATGTATTAAATAAATTCAAACTGACTACAAAGAAAAATGGCACTGTGAGTGTTGTACGTAGCCAAACAAAACAGTGAACGTTGCAAAACATAAAGAGAAATCAAGAGAGCAAATAATGCACAAAAGAAGGCAAAAAGCACAAGATTTACTATACATAGATATACATAAGAAAGTACTGCAAGGCGTGTGCGCTTACATTGCCTGCTGTCTTTTTTTCCTCACTTATTTTGTTCTTCACCATTGTTTTTTTTTCTTTTTCTATTTTTTTTAATTCCACCTGAACACGTTTGCACTGACTCGTAAAAGTGACTCTCTTTTTTTCTCTTTCTTTCTTTCTTTTTTTCTCTTTATATTTTCTTTGGCTTTTCCTATTCTCCTTCCTCTTTTCTCTTTTGTCCTGAGTGAAAAATCGTACTGTATACCTTGGTATATACATTCATCAGCAGTAGTATAGGACCAACACGCGTCAGACATGCGCGCAGGACTTGGCCCATACGACTGGGTTTGTCTTTCTTCATTCTATATACCTTTGGCTGTATTTGGCGCGCGCGATCCTCACATTCAGTCACGCGATCACGCGAGATTCACAGTCGAAAGATGGATTTGTCATGGTGTTACATTAACAACAATGAAAACAATGCAATTTAATAAAATTATTCAATTAATATAATACACAATCAAACTTTTCATTATTACAAACTTGAATGTGAAGTTTTGACAGCAGTGACATGGTAAACAATTTAATTAAAGTCACAAAGACAAAGTGTTTAAATTCGTGAAATGTGTTGAGAGTATAACTTGACGGCTTGAAAATAATTTACACAAGTTGTCAATTCAAACAGACAAATGAGATTGAAGCGAGTTGAAACTTGACGAGCGTATTAAAACTTCAAAACAACACATTGTAACTGTAACTGCAACTGCTGCACAATTATTATAGACACTCATACAGTAAATATCAACGCGAACACATCAGTTGTGATTTAATAAACAGTTTAACAACTGTGAGTGAATTACGCGCATATAAATAAACATATACACATATATATCACATTGCAAATATTAAATATCTAACAATTAATACTAATTAAAAATAATAATGAATCCAATTATAATTTGATTAGCAATTTGACAAATGAATAATTCGTTATTACTATTGATCATTAATTATTCCGGCAATAATTATTATCTATATATAAATAGCTATTATTATATTTTATTATATAAAGACGAGAATGTCTTGTCAAAAAAGACATTGAGTGTCACAACGTCAATCATGGGATGATGTTTTGACGCCAAGGGGCACACAAGAGATATGCCGCTGTGGATTCTATTCGATCCATCACCCCGCACCAACGGAGGGTATACATTCAGCATAGATAATGACGCAATCCCCGACCCTATCCACCAGCAAGTTACACGATGATAAATCCATCGCACTGGTAAATTGTTCTAGCCACATCTCAAAAAGAAAAAGCAGTCAAAAAATAATACTCTGGTGAATAAATGAATAAATATTCATTGGTTGAATGTTTTTTCTTCTGCTTTTTTTCTCTTTTCCTGGCTTAATTATTTGAATAATTATGCAATTGAATTGCATATGATTTCAATGGTTGGATGTGGATATTTTTAATTGAAAAATTAACATTCACACGTAACCATATCCGATAAGTGACAATTGTATGGCATGGGAAATTAATCCTTTTTGTATAATAATACTACAGTCCAATTTGTATTCGGATAAGGGGTAGAGAGTGATGTTGGTGTGTGTGTTTGTGTAGGCAGTATAGGAGATGTTGCGACTTTTAATCATCGAGTCAATTGAGCCGATTCTGTGAGTGTATGTATATATATGTGTGTATATTATTTTGGATTGTGTTGCAGCAAATACAAGATATCAATAGCCAGGTGGCACAGTTCCGGGACTTACTGATTAACATTGGACAGACTCGAGACGGTCCTGAATTACGTGAACGTATACGTAAATTGCGACGGCATTGTGTCGAGGCTTGCAAAAGCACATCACAATTAGTATTACCACAAATGAGAAGGTAAGAGAAAGATAATGAATTCATTGTGCTAATGAATAGAATCAATTTTTGTTCAATTGTGTGCAATTCTATTTTATTAGATTTTTTACTTGGTTAGTTTGAAAAAAAGTATTGGTGATCATTTTCAATATAAAAACATTTTACATTCGTTTTAGTTTTATCATAAATATTTGTAAAAAGTTATGAATGTGAATGTGGTAGACAGTTAGTAATTTTTAGAATGTTCAAATAAATAAATTGTCGAAAGAAAAATGAAAAAATGCTCGCGTAAAGAATTTCAAAATATGTAAGAGCATTTTTTTTTAAATTCCATTATTTTAATTATTTAGTTTTTCTGTTCATGAATATAAATGGTCTCATGTCTGCTAAATTTACACTCATAAATTGTTCTTCTTATTTATAAATCACATTCACTGTTAGAACACTCCATTAGTTCATTTTGTTTTTTTCATTTTATGCAAAAGTTCAATTTAAAATGATTTTCAATAAATCCAATTTGTATTTCCACTGTCGAAATGAAACTATCACAAATTGATGCTTTTGTCCATATTCCATTCAACACTTTATGCATAAACATGTGGCACCAATCGTGCCATTGAATAATTCTCATCATTTGAAATAAAAATCGAACGAATACATTAAAATACAGAGAAGTACATACATTAAAAATTCATATTAAACGTTCAAAGATAGACTGAATGAAAGAGTAAGAAGTGATGAGAGAAGATGTCAAGAAGATATGTTGAAATAGAAAAAGAAAGAAACATGGAGAAAAAAAAAATAAAAGGTCGTTCGCAGCAGTAGTTTGCTCGACCTAATGAAAATTTGAATGTTTAATGCTTGTCGCTTGATGTGGGCCCCCCCCTTGAGAGTTGAAGGGTGGACATTACTCGGAAAGTAAATGAACGATGGTAGGGTTAAAGAACAGTAGTGAGAGATAAAAAAATAACTAAAAGGTTTTTTATTCTTGTTTCAATCTTTGGTAAAACTGAATCATTCTTACACCACCGCTCCAACAACATCTCGAATAGATTAAATGTTGGTATACGCCCAAAGATTTTTCTACCTCTCACTTTTTCCTTTTTGGTCCTCTGATTATTTCATTCATTTATATTTATCCTACCGGATATTCTTATATCCTTATACTTATTGTCTACTCCTGACTCTCTTACATTTCATTGCCATTTTATTGCTCTACTTATTGCGTGGTCTATCAAGATTTAACGATTATTCTCTTTTTTTTTCACCGCAAAGGTGATTGCGTGTTCTGACTCGTTCTCATGAGAATAAAAAAAAAACTGGATACACATATAATGTACATTATATATATCCAGCACTAATCAAAGAATGTAACATAGAAAAACATAAATGATTATATGTATATAAATATTGCATAAAAAATAATAGATGTTACACACGAGAAAAAATAATGCATTCATATTGTTTTTGATTTACGGATTTATCCTAAATATATAAAGCAGGTTTCATTAGTTCACCCTATGCGCACATTTGTTCCATTATTATTCACTCCAATTAATCATTGATATATTCACGTCCAACAAACGTAGAAAAATATGCTGACCCATGTGATTGATGTATATGTATAGCAATACATAGAATATTGTGTGAATATGTATGTATATTCTGCAAAGCGTGCAGAATAATGGAAATTGCGAGCTAAAAGAGAAAAAGAAAAAAATAAAAGAGAATTGAATTCTTTAAATTTACATATCGTGAATAAAATTCTTCAGAGTTACACGTACATTCATCAAGAGTTGCGGTAGCGACACACGCCAAGTATATGCTTTTGAAATTTTCCCAACTCTGTGTTATATACGCTACATATATCTATGCATAAATAATATCGAATAAAACGCAAAGGACATAAAAAAAATTATTAAAAGTTAAAAAAAAGAAAAATCTCAGCTCGGTATTATTTTATATTATTTATGATATTCAAATGAATCTCGTTGGCTCTTTGTCAGCTTTTTTCTGTACGTAATTTTATACATTTTGTTACATTTGTTTTTTTTTTAATTTCTGATTTGTGTGTTTTTTTTTTCATGTTTTATGTTAGCGCTTCTTACTCTTGTTTGAATTTTTAATCTACGCAAGCTACGTAAAAACCATCGATCTGTCAAAGAGCCATGTGGAGAAGACAAAAGGGGAAAAAAAGTAGTAGGAAAAATATTAAAATAAAAAATTCAAATCCCTACGGCTTTTGAGATATATAAGCGCGTGCCTATTTTCTTTCATTTGAATGGTATATATACGGAGTATTAAAAATACAACAAAGTCCTCAGGGTGGGCTTTACCGTGAGACGAATGAAGATAGGAATTTATGGAGAATTCATGGTCAACAAATATTGGCAGAAATTTGGTGAGGAATTGAGAGTAGATTGTGAGAGGAGGGGCCGATATTTCAAGATTACTTGGGAGATTCTGTATGTCGAAGGATCCTTCCATAATTTCTATGGTCTATATTGATATATATATAGAATGGTTGTGTTTGAATGGAAACATTTTTTAATCACTGTCAATAGTGGAAAAGCTTCGATCAGACAAGTCTGATGAAAATTAGGTGTCCGCATGTGCTGACGTATCAACGTGCGACATTCCACCTATAACATTGGACACAGATTGCTAATTAATTAAAAAGCTTAGGTTAAATGTTGAATGACGATTTGATTAATAATACCAGAGCGCAGTTGAGTTCATTATTGACATTTTGTTCTCCCTTGTCCAAGAATAAAATGGTTGAACGTGTTTGTAAGGTTTTACTGACGAGTGTCTTCATTTCACCCAAAAGTTGATCATTCATTTTTTATATAACGACAAAAATGATGGAACAGTTGATCCCTTACGTAGAGTGCAGTGATGTCTGCAAAAAAACAATTTTGTGATTAATTATTTTCATATCAGAACTATCATGGAAGATGTATGAAATTGAATTCTAGTGATTGATGAGCTGTTACATTTTTTATGAAAACTTCTGCATCATGTGAACAGACACTCATTTACACACAGACAGAAAATTGATTCCATAACCGATCTTTCTTCAAATTTTCTTTTCTATCAACAGCTGTTCATCGTAAATGAATTCTCATATTCCAATCTAATTCTGAAAATGTCTCGTCTCTTGGATCATGAATACACTTTGATTTGTAATACAAAATTCCATTCTCATTGAAAAAATTTGTGTCATCTTCAATTGAATGAATAACCTAAATTCAACTAAAAAATTTCAAGTCAAGAT
Source organism: Meteorus colon (assembly GCA_030523085.1). Classification (NCBI taxonomy): domain Eukaryota; kingdom Metazoa; phylum Arthropoda; class Insecta; order Hymenoptera; family Braconidae; genus Meteorus; species Meteorus colon. The sequence continues at coordinate 178,842 of JAPYZH010000256.1, forward strand.
AAGAAAAAATTTAATACCTTCAACCATAACTTATTATATTTCAATTCAACAGAAGTCCGTGATTAAAAACTCAAAACTTTTATCCTAATCAACATTCATTTATACATTCAATTCAGAATGACCAGATCAAACACAATAATCAAAAAAAGAAAAAAACCATCACAACAAACATCCAATTTATAAGATTAAATCAAATTTACAAAATTTAACTTTATCAAATATTTTCCCCTATTCAGTAACATATCTCAATGCAATAAAAAAAATTGATTTACATTTACATCACATTTAAACTTCCTCATAGCTAAAATTCTATCAAGCACATTATTACAAGCGGTGAGATAGATGACGGAGATTGGTTGTAACATTCCCCATGGTATTGAAATACCTCGGATACAGTTTGTGTGTTATTAAATACAACCAGATTGGGAATTGTCAAATATCCTGTAACTAGGCCAAGTACTCGAGTAATTTCCTAGTTGCAGTAAACATAAACTCAAATCAAACCACAAATATTTCTCATAAAATATCCATAAATTCTATACAATTAATCTAATTGAAATATCCTATTAAATATATTAAATAAGTAATCAATAATATTCACAAAATGTTTGCCCATAAATGCCACGAACATTGATAATCACACAAGCACTAATGGCCTTAGCGTGTCCAAGTGCACATATAACAACCCCATAACTTGCAACCAATAATAATAAAAACGCACCGGGAAAATAAACTGAGGGTCAGTGGGCTTAACGTTTTGGTTAACGGTTCTCATGCACACGTAACTTCAATGATAACAGGATTCACATTCATATATATATATATATATTCTGAGATTACTTGCACGCTGTGTGTGTGGTCACACGCGAGAGTGCAATCGATCATGTGATTCTTGGATTTTGTACGAGAGGGATTTGTAAATGGTGATATATATAAGAGCATTTTGTGCGTGAGGACAGGTAATAGATGGTACTTTGTTTGGTGACATGGGGAAAAAAAATGATTTCCACTTAATTCAACCCTCATAAGAAATTGTAATACATAAATATAATCGAAATAATAATGATAATTGAATAGAATGGGAAGAAAAAATAAATTGCGAAATACTTCTTCATGATTGACCAATGCTCATCAGTCAACACCACTTTGAGATACAGTAGAGAGGACACTAGTGCAGTAGTGGTAGATACGTCAAGCTGAGTTGAAACAAAAGTAGTACTTTGAATATGGGACAAGGTTTTATACGAAAGTTTCTCGTTGCAATATCGCACACGAGAATGAAAAAAGAAAAGTGCAAATCATATATGTGTGCAATGGAAAGGAGAAAAAGAGAAAGAGAAAACTAATTTTCTAGTCTAAACTTACAAAGAGTGAGTGAATGTTGGTAGGTGAATAAAAGTGGTAACTTTGAATTCTACAGTCCCTTTTAACCATTACCAACAACCATCACGTATGACGCCACTGGGTGTTTGCAAAGATCACAAACACTCAAGCACGATGTGTGTCTAACGCTAATTTATTTTGTTTACTCTTTTTTTTTTTGCTTTGCCTGCTCATTATGTACATTATGTGTATATGAATAATTGTGACTTCAGCGCTATTGACCTCGGTATACCAGCAGACAGCCCCAACCTGGTACTTCTGTTCTTCGTGGCGCAATTGTTCTTGAGGGAACTTTACAAGTGCAAAAATCTTGTGCGCATTGTACCTATGGACATGTCTGGCTATTATGGTAATAATTTGTTTATTTTTTATTCTTGTTTGGGATTAATATATTTTGAAAAAATGATGAATTCAATCTGATTAATTTTTATTTGATAGAATTAAAATTTTATTAAGTTGTAAAATCTTGTCTAATTTAAAAGAAAATTTATTAATGATTCTAATTTGAACGAATTTATAATCATCATTTTCTATTTTAGTTTCAATTTTTTTTTCGTGAGTTGTAAATTGATGTAGATGAGATTATTTAGGATAAATTCATTTATTGCTTGATATGACAGAAATATGAATAAATGATTTATATTATTTGAAACTGAGTTATTCCAAAGTAGAACTTAATTTTATATTAAATTCCAAGAACTCGTTTAGGACAAAACAAATCTTCATATTTACAATTTCAATTTATATTATTTCCCCATCAAACCCAACCCCTTAGCGATAATCATCTTATGAATAGTACTAATTACACAGCCATAATAATTACGGAAAACACATCTTGATAATAGAATGTTTCCTATTTATAGCAAGTAAATCCGGCCCGTCAAACATCGGAAACGTTATATCATCAATTCTCCTTTGTAAGCAGATTACACCAAATTTTAATGAGGAGGAGCTTTGTAGTATTCGCAAAGACTCGGCGGAGATAAGTGCACTTGTAGCGGAGCTACAAGAATTCATGCCACAATCAGAGGCCGATATAGGTAATGGAAATATTCTATTGTTGTATAAATCCAATTGGATTAAGAAATTGAAATATTAAAATTCGTTTCTTTCATTTCTTTAATCTTCATTCAAGAACGAACTGTTGCACTTCAAGAGAGTTGTGCAGGCACAGCACGGAATAATGGGGCCCGAAAGGGCAACAGATGGGATACAAGTGGTGGAAATCCAAATTATTTCGGTGGCGGCTTCAACTTCCTGTGTTGTGCCTCAAGGCCTAACTATGTTTGAAGTCGATGGAGTTGGCAGAGAGAAAAAGAAGTAATTATTTTTAATCATTGAGAACACAAAGAAACAAAAGGACAGGGCCTGGCGAATATAAATATGTATTTATAGTAAATATACATACACATAATTAGATTAAATCTCGTTGATAAAAATGTATTTCACAAGTTTTAGAAAATTTATCAATGAATATCAGTGATACATGATATATAGTTTTGATTAGATGAATATATTTCTTCGGAAGATAAGTTGTTGCATATATTGAAATCAAAACTAGAAAAAGATAATAAAAAAGATTGGAAATGAGAGAAATGCTATAAAGGCGATACGTTTGTGTAAATGACTGCCGACGGGTTTCAGTCAGCGCCTTGAAAAGTGACAAAGCCGTGAAATGATAAAATATGCATAAAGTGAAAAAGGAATTTCGTTATATATGAATGATGCATAAAACATTTCTCGCATCAAAAGAAAAATGCAATTCTTCATTGGAGACGTGAATGAAACTTGTAGATTATATTTAGATGAGTCGTGATTTAATGAAGCAGTAGACTAAGAAAGAATAGTGGGAAGAAAATTATTCGAGTAGCAGGGTGACAAAAAAAAAATTAATAAATATAAGTTATTGTATTGTGAGAAAAGAAGTAATTTATTGTAATAGTAATATTAGAAACGGTTCACAATTGAATCTTAGAAATGAATGCGTGGGGAGTCGTCGAGAGGCATCATGTGCCAATAATCAGAAAAAAATATTCTTTTGTATTTATTATGATCAAATTATATTAGGCTGTCTTTTTTCATCTTTTACTATATATTATTATTTACTCATGAATACTTGAAAAATGAGAGAAACAAAAAACCAAAATGATATATACAAAAACAGGAGAGAGGTGTGTGACTTGTTTCAGCAACATTATGTAACTTGGGTCCAATTGTTCATATTTATAATTTAGTTTTGAAAATGATACACAAACTCCAATAGCCATACTGTCATATATGTCTTCAGGCCATTGGCATTACAAAAGAGAAAAACAAAAAAATAATAGACCTGTGTATATTATAAAATTTGTAGCAGCTTTAGTAAGCAAAAAAATTTAACGATGCGGGTAAACTTTAGAATAGATGAAATAACAACAGATATGGTTCTCGACTGCACTCAGTGAATCTATAAAAAAAAAAGAGATGTGAATTGAAGTCAATATTATATAGTTAAAGCATATCGAGAATTTGAATACTTTCGTGAATGGACCAATTCCTTAAGCAATAAGGGAACTTGTACAATTCGTATCAAGTTCTTTTACAACTATGAGTATCAGAGTATATATAATCATGACTGCGAAATTAGAAAGATCCAATAACGAGTCTGAATATATTATTCTTCATTCTGTATTGATTCATTAATTGATATAGCATACAATCAAATATGTATTTGCAGTTGATAATACTGCCAAGAAATATATGATGATGGTTCGTAATAAATTACTCCATCTTTCAGCACAATCTCACAAAACTTATTGAAACTCAATAGTGAATTGAATATTCATATGGTTTTTCAGAACAATTCAAAAATCCCACATCGATTCCAAGCACAAAATATCTTAAACATTATCCATAGTGGTAAACAATAAATCATCACGAGTGTTTTGTCGAACCAAATGATATGAATTCGGAGAAAAATAATAAAAGAATTCTATTTAAATAAATGAAAAAATTGATTATCATTTAATCTTTCCAATTCTGTAAAGAGATTATTGCAGGGTCTGATTCTTGTGAATACAAAATGCATCCAGTAAAACCTCTGCAGCCCATGTGAATTCATCAGACTGTCTACTCTATTGATTTAGAATCCCTTCCGTTTGTTATTGAATAATAAATCAAATTGACTTCAGCAACGATTAACGTGGGTAATAAAACATCAATATTTCTTATTACGATAATCCCTCTTCATTATCATTTTGTTGTGCTCATTAGAATAATATCTGTAATCAAGATTATTTGGATTCTATTGAGCTGTAAGTCTCTTTATTCTTCAGCTAGTCACACAATTGAATGATAATTAAAACGAATTTTCTTCACCTTTAACCTCCAGTCAATGCATGAACATCTGTTAGTAAAAAAATTTGAACTACTTATAATCCTCCATAATACGACTCCGCTTTTGAGGTTATGGTTTTTTCTATTCATTTTGTTTTCAATATCAATTAAAACTAGAATCCAGCTGATACCTCACTGCTGATCTAATCTCCTACAAATCGTAACAACATTCAAAAACTAAAAAATTCTTATCTCTCTCCCGCCGTATGTTGAAATCCAGATTATTTCATCCACTTGGCAGCGCTACAATCGCTCCAGACTTCCACAAGTTGTCAAAGATAAGAATTCTATCAAAAAGTATATAGATAATAAAAATAAGCGACAATGGGTGAGTTTGAACAAAATATTAATAATTCTGAATATATAAGAAATAGTTTTTTCATGATTCCTTCTTTGTGTGCGAAAATAATTGATTGATTCATTATTTGTGGTGATGTGCAACGTGTCATAACCTCAATAACAATACCGGCATTGACATAGATCTATTCCTGGATGTTTTTTTTTTTTTTTCAACAATTAATGAATACAAATTTCATTTTCAGCGATGGCCAGTGGAGTATCATTCATATTCTCTTCAATATTGACCGTGATTATATTTTCCGGTATGCAAATGTACAGAACTTGGTTGACGTCTTCACAATTGCATACAATTCTCGGTGGATATATTGGTTCAATGTTATTTGTTGTCATATTGACTGCGTTAGGAAATTTAGAGTCAACTATATTTGGAAAATCTTTTCAAATGAAATTGTTTCCAGAAGGTGCGTCAATAATTGGAAATTTATTTCTAAATTCAATGTAGTCACGAAAATACTGATTGTACTTTTTTTTTATTGTTTCAGTGTTTCTATCATTGATTTTCTCGATGATTGCATCAGGTCTGGTCCATCGTGTCTCCACAACAACGTGCTTCCTTTTTTCAATGGTTGCACTTTATTATATAAATAAAATTTCGCAGGAAACGTATTCAACGTCAGCAGCAACTACAGCAGTGCACACGAAAAAACGGAAGTAATTGAAAACATCGACATTGAATGTCGATCAGGAATTTTTTCTTTTATATGACTGAAATAAATTTTTCACAGAAGAATAATCAAATATTATTTATTGTCAACATCTGCGAATTTACATCAATTTCCGTGGTGAATTGGAATTTCTATGTTTTTCGGCTTCTTCTTTATCACTATAATATTCAGCTACGTCGTCACCACAATCATCAATCACATCTTTATTTCTGTACTGTAAATGAGTTGTATTTTCCTGTGTGTCACTTGGTAAAATTTGTTTGTAAATTGTCATTGCTTGTGCAACTAAACCCGATATATCTCCGACATTGCTCGGCAGAATTAATGTATTGTTTGTCTTAGCTAATTTGTTGAAAGCGCGAACATATTGTTCAGCGATACTCAAAGCCGCAGCATTCTTTCCATCGTCACTATTCAAAACGTTTGCTATTATCTCAAGTCCTTTAGCCCGTGCTTCAGCAACTGATACGATAGCTGTAGCTTCACCACTAGCTTTATTTATTTGCTCTTGTTTCTCAGCTTCGGATGCAAGAATTCGTGATTGCCGTTTACCTTCAGCAACATTAATATCAGCAGTACGTACACCCTCAGATTCTAATATAGCAGCACGCTTACGACGCTCTGCTTCAACTTGCATTTGCATAGCTTCTTGAACTCTTGATGGTAATCTTATATCACCTAACAAAGAAAAATTGAATTGTTAAAATGTTTAATAAAAAACGAGAATAACCTGAAGTATTTGACTAAATAAGTGTGAGAATCACTTACGAATTTCATATCGGAGGCAAGTGATACCCCAAACTTCACTTGCTTTATTTATACTTTCAACAATCCCAACATTCAAACCTTCTCTTTCTCTAAATACTTTATCCAACGGTATTTTTCCCAATTCCGATCTCATAGTGGTCTGTGCCAATTGTATTATAGCAAATTCTGGATCTTCCACACCATACGATGTTAAATATGGATCATTTATTCGTAAATATAAAACACCATCAATGTCCAGTGTTACATTGTCAGACGTAATTGCACTTTGTTTTGGCACATCAATTGCTATTTCCTTCAAGCTCTGAACGTATTTGACTTTATCGACAATAGGAAGCAACCAATTCAGACCAGGTTCAAGAATCCTGTGAAATTTTCCCATTCTTTCAACGATCCATGCCTAAAAAGAATCATAATGAATCAGTGCCCGCGTGGTTTCATATTCATATCAACCAAAAAATGAATCATGATTCCAAACCTCTTGTTGTGGAACAAACATAATAATTGTATTGAGTGGAGTATTTGATTTTTCCCTCGTTTGAGCAGAATATAAAGAACATAATGATGGAGCAGTATGAGAAGTATTTGGATGAGCTATGGAATGCTGTGACAATAAAAAAGAATTATTTCATCATTGAATATATATTTCGAAAGTGTATTATATTAACAAAAGAAATAATACTTACACGAAGAATCCTCGAATTGCCGGTCAATAATCTTACCCTGCTCAACATATTGATGTGTTTTATTTTGTCAACTTCAATTTGTTTATTAATATAAAATTATTCGAATGTATTGCCGGTGAATGTTTGGGAAATTGGCTCAATCGCAGTCACGCATTCAATAAGAAACCTGGATAAATGCGTACATTATGATCATATATACATTCTAAGCATGTCGCTAAAAGTTCTTCATGGAAACGGGTTCAATATATACATGTGCGTTTGAATGAAGATGGCGCTCACATTCAAAATCCGTGAGATGCATTATTTTTACCACACTTCGTTTTATTTTTTGATGGACGCAGAAATCGAGACTTTCATTTATTATTTAGATTATGGATTTTTTGATGAGAATAAAATGGGGATATGAAGATAGAATTAATTTCTGAAGAGAGTCAAGAGGTAAATGACCCGTAGAGCGCGTGATGTTTGTGATGAGTTCAAAATTGCTTCATTGCTGTGAGGATTGGACTTTATCATGTTCAACTGTTCATATTATTTTAGTAAGATGCTTGATAAATTCATCACAATTTCGGTATCGAGTAATCAAACAGTCAAATAATGATCATGAATAATTCTTACGTAATGAGATATTGGTGGCCCTGAAAAGGGCCGAGTTTGATAAAAGCTATTGATGGTACATAGCTTTTGAATGTGATCAAAATTAATCTTCGAAACCATAGAGGGTATCTCCTCGGCGTTTCAATGCGTTGACAACATCCATAAGAATGGCAGTCTTTTTTTTTTAAGTTTGTACTGCGGGGGTGACAGTGTTACTGATGAAATTCCCGAAGTCTGATCGCTCGGGAGAAACAATCGTCTCCCAATCGTCTCAAGTTTTTGCTATTTTTATGTGAGACGATTTTCGCGTACCCTGAAAAGTTTAGTATCTACCCTGAAAATCAGGGGGCGATACTTCTTCAATGTCGGTATTTAAGGGAATTACCAGTAAAATCAACAGCAGTCGCTGTCAGCCCGTGGGCCAGAACACATCGACGTGAGCGCGCACATGAAAATTATTTGCAAAATAAACAAATAATATTAATGACAAAAATGGAATGATTTTTCAGCTTTCATGAATGTAATTGAAATATTGATTATTTATTTCAATAAGTTGTGAAATAGTAATTTTTTTAATTGTGACATTTGCCTTCTCCTTTTCTTTATCTCTTCAAACATATACACTACTCACATTTTCGAATCTATTCATATTTCTTCAGTGCACCTCCACTTACGACATGTTCATGTTCTCAATCTGTTTTTTTCTTTCTCAATAAAACGTGTCAGTTGCGCAAACAGCAACTGATAGGTTTTAGTGAAGCAATAAAATAATTTATGTATTGTTCATGAAAGAACATTATCAATATTTTCATTAATCAGTAGGAACTCCGCAGTAGAACGAAACTATTTATTGATTCTGATGACTATACAAACGTGGCAATGCAACATATTTTTTCATAAAACGCCACGCACTCACTTGGAGAAGAGTTCAATAAGAATTATAATCAATTAAAAATGACTCTAGTGATTCTGAAATTTGCAATTGCGATTAATATTATTTATCATGGATTGACATTAGC